>JAWQRP010000126.1:0-40121 GCA_033557875.1 Quadriops clusia | reverse complement strand
TAGTTTCAATATAAACAATTTACTTTTAATAATAATAATGTAAAACAATTTTGAAGGAAAGAAATGTAATTTAATATAAATACAGTCCACTTTCGAATTTGTAAATAAACACTGTTCAATTAAACACGGTTAATGTTATCAAAACATTTTGGTCCCAATATGATCACACTAAGCGGGGCCGACTGTTACAATCTATGCTTCTAAGTGTCATTTATTACCAGAATACGATACTAATTTTGATATTTGCTCTCCATTACAGGACAAAAGACGGAAATTTAATAGAAGGCAGTGATCCCCGCCACCAATTGCGCGTGTCCGGCAACACGGTGCAATTGGCTCTAGAATCCGTCCGGAAGCAGGATGCTGGTATCTACAGGGTTACTGCACGGAACACTAGCGGTATGGCATCATCCAGAGATTTAGAACTTAGAGTGGCCGGGACAGGATCGTCTTCGGGGCAAGGAGACGAAGATGAACCTCCAGCCTTTCTAAGGAGGCTGAACGATTTGTCCGTCAAAATTGGAACCAGAACCAGGTTCCTGGTAGAAGTTAGAAGCTCAACCGACTTATCGGTTAGTACATACGTAAACTCACTTAAAACGTGTGATCATCGTTCTGTACTTTGTTTTAAAAAAAATGCATGTTTACAAGTGCATTTCAGTTTGTGTATAGTGCTAGTACGTAAATTATCTCGGAAAAGCTCTCGAAAAGATCAAACGCCTTTGCAGTTTATCGGAAAAAGATTAGAGTTGTCTTTAATGTGCATAAAGGTTTACTTTATTAATAGGTGCAGTGAAGATCGTAAATCTAATTCAGTACACACATATGGTTAGAGTATATTATAATCTCTGACATAAGGTAGCTTATTATAGAATGTCGTACAATTGTTTCTGCCATGACTTCCGACATATACAGCCACCATTACTAATGATGCAATAAAATGGCATTCGTCAGGTTTGTTTTTGCTCACTTTTATGTCCTGAGGGATCTAAACGCACTGTTTAATGTACTGGAGAAAATATAGCAAGTGCATCGAACTGAGATTTAATTGCTTTTATACGGTTAAAAGGTCTATTTATTTAATTTGTTTTAAATCAGAAATAAAAGACCTTTATGCATAAATATGAATCATTCACAATATACGGTGCAGATATTTCGTTGGCAAACATATACATAACCTTCTTATGAAAAATTTGTTAGTCATATGTAAAGATAACAAAATTAGAATTGGCCAATAAAAATTTCCTTGCGAACTCCGGACTGATGATTTATTGAATGGCATTGGTGTTATCCCAGTTTAAAAGTGTTGTTGTATTGTGATACTACCTTGCTGAAGTTTAAATGACTTTGATGTTCTCTTCTATTTTTGTAAATGTTTATCGTTAAGTGAAAGTCCGAACTATACATACTCTACGTACATACAAATGTGTTTCTGACCTATTTCGTACAGTTTTTGGTGATCAAACATCATTTACTATTTTTGTCGATTATTATTTATTTTTCTGATAATGCCTTTTTTCATTCGAAGTTCTACTATCTTGTATAATGTAACACTTTTTAATGTATTTGTTTACGATTTATTACAGAATGGTTTTAATCCAGGGATACAGTTCAGTGTTCGTACTTTTTTAATCCTTGACAACTAATTTATTATACAAAACAACGTGATAAATAACACTGAAAAACAAGAAAAGTTTGCTTTATTTGGTACATACATCAAACTCTCAGTTTAAGGGCGGCATGCCGAAAGCACATTTACCCTCTGGGCAAGGTTAAAGGTAGGTTCACAATCTAATGTACCTGGTGTACAGCTCAGGTACATTACATTCTGAACCTACCTTTAACCTTGCCCAGAGGGTAAATATGCTCTCGGAATACCAAGCTAAGACTTTCAAGCTTGATAATTTTGTTTCCATATTTACAACTAAAATTAATCTAAAAGCACAAAAGCACGTCTATGAATAGAAATAAAATCCGAATGTTAATATTCAAAGATAATATTGGACACATTTACTTTGCTCTCTGTCTTCCATTTTTCTCATTGACTTTCAGTTGAATATTATTAATGGACTTCTCTCTGAACGCCATGAAAAATCTGTAAACCTACAAGTTGTCATAAAAGATTTTGTTATTTCAGATCGAATGGTTTCACAATGAAAGACGAGTTACAGAAGGCGAAAGATTCCGATTCGTCAATGAAGGAGGATTCCATTGTGTGGACGTGGCACCAGTCACCGCAGCAGATGCTGGAAAGTGGAGTTGCACAGCCACCAACCGGGCTGGAAAAGCCACAAGCTCGTGTCATCTCAACGTACTCGGTAAGGTCAATCGTTGAAATCACGAGAAGAAATCAGTTTGATCTAATGTTTATATTGTGTGAAACAGTTCCGAAAACGTACAAAGCTCCCGAGTTCCTGGAAGAACTGCGAGCTCTTCTTACGGAACAGGGCACCGTTTCGTTGGAGTGTAAGGTGGTCGGCGTGCCAACGCCTCTTCTGCGCTGGTTCAAGGATGGGAAAGAAATACGAGCAGGAGACGTATTTGCTCTAACAGCGAATCCTGATGACCCCACATCTCTTGGAACTTATACCTGTGAGGCTGTTAATTGCATGGGCATCGCGTACTCCAGCTCGAAAGTGCACGTTGTTGGCAAAGGAAGTCGAGAAGGTTCTCTTAAACCAGCTGACAGGTAATGGTCTAAGATCTATTTCTTCTTAACATAAGAAACTTTTGAATTGTACGTATGTATATAATAAATATGCGTACAAATATGAATTCAAATTCTATTACTCCTTGTAATAACTCTTTTCAGTCCGTTACCATCTGGTCCTCCACCACAATTTACTCGAGATTTACAAGACGACAGCATTAAAATTGGCGACACCCTATTTCTATCCTGCCAAGGTACGTGTGTCCTTCAATATCCTTTGCCAAAAATGCTTCTTTCTTATTATGTACATTATTTCAATTCTGATTTTGCGTGCTAGTGGCTGTACCACCTTGGCCAAAATCTATCATTTGGTACAACTCCGAAGGAAGAATTGAAGACTCTCCTTCTAATACTCGGTACAGGCTAATGGCGGATGGACTTGGAGGGTACATGATTGAAGTCAAACCAACAGAAGCAGCCGATCAGGGGGAATGGAAATGCGTTGCCACTAACCCTGATGGAGGCATATCAGTATCCACTTGCGAAGTTAAAATGTCCAGTAAGTTTCTAATACTTATCAATATTAATATTCCTTCTTGATTTATAATTTACATAATTTCCAGTTCCTAAACACTTTAGAAAACCTCGATTTATGGACAGCCTCAAGGCTGTCCTCACCGAAGAAGGTCTAGTTTCCTTTGAATGTAAAGTGGTTGGGTCTCCAACTCCTTTGCTAAGATGGTTCAAAGATGGCCAGGAGCTAAAACCTGGAGATGTTTACCAACTAACTGGCACTAACTCTCTTGGTTCATACTGCTGTATCGCGAAAAATTGCATGGGAGAAGCAACTAGTTCAGCAGAATTGACCATAGAAGACATTCAGAATCAACTCAACGATGAGGAGAGGTTGCAGTTGGTGACCAAAAGTCAAGCGCCGAAGTTTATACAAGGACTGAAGAGTTGCGAAGCTAGAATTAATGAACAATTTAGATTTACCGTTCAAGGTAGGTTTAGTTAGTTATGTAAAGTAACAAAATGATGAAAAATATCTTTTTTTAGTACTAGTAATATTTTATGAACAATACTTACTACTCAATAGCAATAATATTTTCTTATTAACAAAGATGTTGATAATGCATTGCTATTTAATCCGGTTTCAGTGAGTATATCACCTCAACCTTCCCTATCTTGGTTTAGAGACGACCAACCGGTGGAATCAGAGCCAGATCGTTACTTCGTCAAACACGAGACTACAGGGCATTGCCATTTGGACATCACTAGATTGGAATTCTTGGATCAAGCAGAGTGGAAGTGCGTGGCAACGAACGATTTTGGTCATTCAGTGACTTCTTGTTTCTTAAAGTTGGTTATACCTAAACACTTCAAAAAGCCCAAGTTCTTGGAGTGTCTTAGGGCAGTGTTGTCAGAAGAAGGTGCTGTGAACTTAGAGTGCAAAGTGATCGGGGTGCCTCAACCTGTTTTAAAGTGGTACAAAGATGGCGTGGAGCTGAAGCCCGGGGATATTCATAGGATTACTTCTGGAGAGGTATAATCCACTTTATGTTCATTATAATTTAAAAAAAAACCTTTAAGTATTAATAATTCTCACATAACTGCATTTTTGTGGTTTCTAGGATGGCACGTGTTGTTTAGGAACGTACACATGCGAAGCGAGAAACTGCATGGGCATCGTAGCCAGCTCTGCTTCTTTACTTGGCTTCGAGGACCAAAAGACTAGGGACCAAAGGGTTGAACTAGCCCGTCAACCGTCGCTATCCACGATCCACGAAGAACGAACGTCCCAGATGTACGACACCCCTCAAGGGGACTTATCCCTAACCCTCGACGACAAGGGTGAAGTTTCATTCTCATTCGATGGAAAGGAAGTATCCGTATCCTTATACGAAACTCCCGATTTAACAGAAGAAGAAGCAATAAAGATCATGGAGATGTATGCAGACCAACTTTCTGAGCACGTTTCTGGTGAGTTGAATTTTGAAGTGGTTTTGCTTAATTATACCATCGCGTGTGATTGTGAATTTTAGAGCACAATATTGTGGAACTTCCACCTTTGAGGTTCGTTAAGGAAACTTCAACATCCGGCAACCTTTTGATGGAAGCCGTTGTCGTGGATGTCTCCGAAGATTACTTTACCACAGCTGAGGAAGATTTACGCACGGAAGCGGATATCGAAGAGATATTCTCGATTACAGATGAAACGTCCAATCAAGTTTTCTCGGACAATGGCGACGGTCCAAAGCGTCCACCACGCAGAAAATCAGATTCGCAGAAGAGCAATACTTATTACAGTTTGTCAAAGAACGCGTCGTTAATTTCCGATGCAGGAGAAGAAAGTCTCGCCTTGGACGCGGACAGTGAATCTTTAGGTGAATTCGAAAGTGCTATGAGTAGTGATCGTCTCCACGAAGCAGACATGGCCTTCCAAGTCGCCGCAATTAGAGAGACCACCAGTCTTCCGGGAGATGAACTAATAAGGCAATCATCAATATCACCACACACTATGCACGAAATCGGCTCAGATTTACGTGTAGATAGAACTTCAACTCCTCAAACCACCCATGAAATTGGTTCCGACCTGCGTGTTAACAGGACGGATGACGAGGGTGTAAAGAAACGAAGAAGAAGGAGGAGATCCAGTAGGCATTCATCTCAAAGCTCCGATGATTCTTCAAAAGAAAACCTGAAGAAATCTAGAAGTAGAAGTTTAGAAAAGAGGGAAGGGGCGTTCCCTAGGGATATACAAGGAGAAGAAGGTGATGGATTGATTATAGATCCATCTATTACTGCAACCAAAATAAAAGAACTGCAGGAGAAGGAAAAATCACTTAACTTTTCCTTGAGTAAAACCTTAGATGATATACAGAATGGATTATTTGGAGTACAACAAGAAGTGATTGTACAGTCTTCCCTCAAGACAACTTCAGCAGCAGCAAATAAAAGCATAGAAACATTAAACAGTTTAGTGCAGCCACTTAAAGACATTCAAACGTGCATCTATACAACTGAAAACCAACCAATTGAAACGAAAGGAATTTTGATGACGGAAATGATCGCACCTTCAATATTTGATCTCCAAAAAAGCCTTACGGTAGTAGAAAAATGTATGGAAATGCCAGGAAAGCAACACACATTAATTCAAAAAACATGCATTAATATTTTGGAATGTACAGGAAAAGACATCCAGCAGAGTTTAAAGTTAATCGAAAGCTTGACTCTTATTGAGAAAGAAATGTATGCATCTAGAGGCACTGGAAGAACAACTCCCTCTAAAATAATCCAAGAAGTGTTAATAACACTCCAAGAAATGCAATCTGGATTGGACAGATCCCATGCAATTTTAAGAGAGTCTTTTGAGAAGCAAGGTGAGGCTTCAGAGCGGAGGAGAACGGAATCGGAAATGTCAGAAACTTTGACTGAATCCGTAAAAGACATAGATATATTAGTGAGATTTGCCCAACCCGTCTACGAAGTTCAGCAAATTCTAACTAGCTTGGAAGACGCTATTCGCCACAATTCTGACGTAAGAGTGATAGTTAATGAGAAATTGAAACCTCCAGTCAAGAAGTTAATGAAAGAGATAACGAACGTAGAAAAGGCTGCAATGAAAATGGCCGGCAAAAAATCTTTAATGCAAGAGTTGCACATTGCTTTATTAGACCAAATAAGTAACCCAATACATGAATTAAATAGAGGAATGGAAACTGTAAGTTCCCCGTCCATTGAAGTAATAGAAAGTAAAGTTTTGCAGTCAATGAACCAATCCGTGGAAGATATCATCGATTGCCTATCCAAATTAGGTAAAAACATATCTTTGTCGGAAGTTCAGCCTTACGTTGAGGACGTATCACAAGCTACTACTGCCCAAGAAGTATTTAAAGATGTCTTAGATCAAGTTAGTCATTTAGTGCTGGAAAATATTTCTCGTTCCGTTCACGACTTTCTCTTCAACATTGAAACTGCCCAACACACTGTAACAGACACTAAACTTTTAGAAGCTTTAAGACAACTCTCTTCCCTTCAAAAAGATTTAGCATGTACGGTTCAAAAGACTGCCGAAATTAACACGGAGACTGCTGTGTTATCTTTAGAACAGTTATCACATCCTATGGATATGCTAAACAGTTTAATTGTTGGGATTACTCCCCAAACATCATTAGAATTCTTAGATGACGCAATTGCTTGCTTAGGCATCCTACAAGAAACGATCATTCTCGATGAACGCATGCAAGAAAACGTTAACTTACTCATGTCTTTCAGTGTTTTGAAAGCTCGAGCCGGTGAAGTGAAAGAAAATATCTGCCTTCTGTTAGAGCCCATAGACATTAGCATGATGGTACAAGAATTGCACCCCAGGGAAACAGATATTGTTCGTGATAGTGGGCTACAAGAAATAAGTGAAATACCTACAGACCAAGAGTTAGCTTATTTAACCCTAAAACCTGTAGAAGAAAATATTGTTAGTAAGCAACAGTTAATTGAAGAGGAATTATCTGACATTCCAAGCCAGCATGAAGAACAAGCTTCCTCAAGTTACGCAGACTTGAAACGTTGTATCGCGACGATTCAAGATTTACCAATTATGGCTGAACCTACCCCAGAATTATTGCAACTACCTGATGTAGGCAAAGCATTTGTTGCAACTGTGCAAGACCTGGAAAAGTGTTTGGCAATAACTCTGCAAGAAGAGGCTCGAATGGAAACGACAGAAAACTTGAGACCAAGAAGTCAGATCTTTGACGAAGCCACTGAAGTTATTGGATGTGTTGAGAAAATCAAAGGAACATCCATCTTTGAGGCTACAGAAGGACCAGTTCTCACTGTTGAAGATATTGTGGAAATTAAGACTCTCTCAGAACCACTAAAGAAACTTAGTGAAAGCATAAGCGCTGCCGAGCAACGGTTCGCGGCTTTTAAAGCCATCGAAGATCCGTTGAGGGAAATGGACATATTTATAAATAATATAACAGATGAACATTTGAAGAACGAAATGATATCACTAAAAGAACCGCTTTCGAACACCATAGAAATAGTATCGTTGGAAAAAAAGAATTTGGATATTACTTTTGAGGATGTACAACCACTAATAAGTATAGGAGCAACATTAACAGAAATTAAGGATGTTATTTTCTCGGAAAGGCCGCATGAAGACATTCCCATTGCTATGGAATTGCTGAAAAAATCATTGGGGAAAGTTAAACACCAAATTGGAAGGGTAACACAAGAAGCACAGATTAAACATATTATATCGTCCTTGAAAATATTTTCAAGCAGCATAGAAAGCGCTTTGGACCAATTATCTTTCGGAAAAGAAGAGTCCCATGAGGAACAAAAGGCAAAATCTCCACCAGGAGAGCAAAAAACAGAATTACCGGAAAAGAAAATTTGTAAACCACTGAAAGAAGAAATAAAAGAATCGGCCAAGAAACTGCAGAAAAATGTTGCAGTTTTTGAGAAGCATCCTGCTTTTAAAGAGCAACAATCCGTTATTCAACAATTGCAACAAAATTTGTCCGCTATGATATCTTATGCTGAAAACATGCAACAATGTAAGACGGAGGACCAAAATAAGAAGCTGGAAGCCTTATCACAAACTCTAGGTGAACTACAGTCTTGCACAGAACAAGTAAAAGATAATGAAAATAAGCATACCATATCAGAGAATATTTCCCCAATTTTGGAGACTTTAAATACAGCCATCAGTTCGGTGGCTAATATTAAAGAATGTACACAGATGCTAGTACCTTTAAAGGCAATTTCAGGCGATATAGCCAAAATGTTGACGCAAGATGCACCGCAAGAAGAAACCAAACAAATGGACCAACCTAATGTACTTCAAGATTTATATAAAAATTTAGCTAGTTTGCAAAAATCTGTTGTTATATTAGAGAAATTGCCACAAATCAAAGCAAAATATCCTGAAATTAATAAGATTGAAACCTTTGCAAAAGCAGTCAAATTAAATTTAGAACAAGTTCCAATCCAGGAACAAATTAAACATGAAATTCAGCTTCAACACCTCGACCAACCTCTGCAAGGAATAGCAACTTGCATGGAGAAATTGAAAATGGTTGGCGAGTTACATGTAACTGAAGTATCAAAGTTAGTAAATAACATAGAAACAATATTACCTCAATTTGCAAATGTCCAAACAATTCACACGCCATTAAATGCTTTGTGTTCATCAATAAAAGAAATATTCCAAACAGAATCCATACGTACCTTACCTCCAGAGGTTCTTCTCCAACCAATTACTGGCTTATTGCAAGTATCTGAAAAAATAGATAAGTCTAATCATAAGCATCCTTTAGCCGTAATATTGAAAAACAATTTAATACCATTGGAATCGCTTATAAAATCTTCAAGTTTGGAAGTTGCTAAGGACGAAGGTCAATATTTAGAGAAATCTGGTCAAGTTTTCAATAAGTTACACCATTACCTGAAAGGGGAAGAAAAATTGACTGCGGCAAAAGTAAAAGACTCATTTGAAGAGCACCTTAAATCCAAGGACCAAGGATCAATGGATCAGGTTTCTAAGAACATCAAAGAGATTTGTAAAAAGGTAAAGGAGGCTCTAGAGAATATTTCTATAATCGAACAAAAGCAACGAGCTGTAAAGGCAGAAAAAATTCAGAATATTTCCGAATTAGCACAGGCTATGGTCCAAAGTTTAGCTGCAATTAAATATCCAACGGTAGATAAGAGTAAAATCCTCAAATTACAACGCACTTTATATGCATTGCAAATGTCCAGTAATGATTTATTAGAAACGCCAATCTCAGAATCGGACGATAAATTGTTGGTAGAGATTGCAAATTTCTTAGATAGCAATAATAAATTAATGGGTGCCTATAAAGGAGATTTTAATGAAAGCAAAATTATGAAACAGAAAGAATCTGCCTTAGAATGTTTTAATAATTTAAAGAGTTCTATAAATAAAGCTACTAAAGAAGAGGAATCGCCAATTAAGCAAATTCTTGAATCCATTAACAACATTATTAGTGTTACGCCCGGAATGAATACAGAATTGGAGAATACGCAAAGAATTCAGGCCGCAACAAAAGCAGTAAAAGAAACGTTTGCAGAACCAATTAGAATCGCAAATGACGTTTTAATAGGTCTCTGTGCTTCGCTAACTGAAGAAAATTTTGAAAAAATTCAGAATACACTCAGTAATGCCATGGAAAATGTCGACATGTTCTTGAAATCCTCTCTATTTAATGTTGAGGCTGCAGAGCAGCAGTATGCCAAACATTTGCAAGAGTGTCTTAAAACTTCGGATGTTATACTAAAAAAGAAGAAAGAAGATATAATCATTTCTGATAGGGAATTAGAGGAAATGAAGGAATCTTACAATAAATTGGAGGAACAAGAACAGAAATTACCTGATTTACCAGTATTAAAAAATATTAATAAATTCGTTTCAAACATCCAAGAAGCAATTATTAATATTAAAAGTAAGAAGGAAAGTGAAGTTAAACAAGAAGGAGGTATGCCATTGGAGGGACAACTACAGCAAGGGCTTCAGAAAGGTATAAGTGATAGTTTAGAAATACTGATAGTTTTAAAGAAAGAAGAATTTATAGGTACTCCATCTCAAGAAAAAGCTGAAGAGACGAACATTCAGTTAACCAGCTTGCAAGCAGCGGAACAACAAACTGTAACAGTTTTGGAGGACAAAGAATTGAGGGCAGAAACATCTAAAGTTGAGGAAGTTGAGATAAGGAAAGAAGATTCTGCATCTAAGGAAGAAATAAAAGAAGCAATTTTGGAGTTGGCCCAAAAAGCAGACGAAAAAGAAAGTCCCCAATACGAGGTTAAAACTCAAAAAGAAGACATTCCAGTAGTTGCAGAAGAAAAGGAAGAAACTAAAGAAAATATTCAAGAAACTGTGCTCAATCCATTACTAAAATCACTTGAAGAATTTGAAACTCATATACAGCGTTTGCAACAAGGGGTTCAAGTAAAACGAAAAGAATTATTAGATGAGGTAAAAACTCCATTAGTAGAAATAAGGAATATCATTCATAAAGCAGAGGTCACAGGAACACTATCATCGGAAGAAAAAGCAATCGCTAAAATTTCGGAACAAGTAATTCAAGAAACGAATAGGTTTATTGACACCCAACAGGTTCGAACGACAGAAAACGAGAAAATATTCGAAAAAATATTAACGGATGTAAGCGACTTAAGAGTAGTGTCCGCTTTGATCGCCCAAGACTCTTACATCAAGAATATAGTTGATCAAGTGGATTGTGTGATTAATAGCATAGTGGAATACTTTAGGATGCAAGTCAAAGAAACTTTCCCTGTTGAACAATCACAAAGCAAACCGCAAGAACTAGAAACGACAAAGCCAGAACAAATTCCAACAGAAATAAAACCACAAGAAGTCTCTGAAATAACTAAAGATGCCAAACTCATTGAGGCAAAAGAAGAAATAAAACCTATAGTGAAATTCTTGAAGGTTTTGCAACAATCAGTTGGTGTGATTGAAAAGCAAGATATTCCAGAGCAGAAGAAGGTTGCTATAATTGAACTAGAAAAATCCATCAACGCTTTAGAAAGTACAATTGCTAGAAGTCTGGAAGAAAGCATAGATACGGACAAACTGAGCCAGGAGGAACAACAAGCCGTACAAATGGCCGAAAAGACTTTACAAGAACTCAACAGTTATTTAGTGAGCGCCCAGAACATTCCTAGTGAAGAAGCCGTAAAGCTTTCAACAACGGTGGACAGTGTGAAAACTACCATTGAAGATTTAAGAATAGCAGTAGTGGCCATCAAGCAAGAGTCACAAATAAAAGAAATAATAGAGCCTTTGGAAGAAACTGTTAAAAATGTCATAAATCTCGTGGAGAATATTCCTGTATTCATCGACCAAACTCAAGCTGCTAAACAAATTGTGCAAACTTTAGCCGATTCATTCAACAATATAAAAACTGTTACTGAAGATCTAAAATCATCGAAAATGTCGCAAATTAAGAAGGGAATTGTGCCTCAAGTTTTCAATTCAATTACAACCACTCTTCAATCTATTAACGATGTCCAGGTTAATGGAACAGAAGAAGAAAGAACAATTCTGGAATCCATGGTAAATTGTGTCAATAGCGTGGAAGCATATTTGAAATCCAAAACAAATCCCTTCGACAATCCAGAAGAATCTCAATTTAAAATCTTAGCAGAGTCCCTTAAAGGAATTAAAACTACTTTGGGAACATCATCAGAAAATGCATCCTCTCTGAAGAAACTCGTAGAATCGGTTGCTTACTTCTACTCAACCGTTATGAAAATGGTGGAAAAAGAACCAGAACCAGAAAAACCAAAAGAAGTGCCCCAAAATTTGAGAAACTTGCAAGAAAACTTGCAGAATCTACAAGAAACTATTTCTTCCATGGACGTTAATCCTGACAGCAAGGCGCAAAAATTAGTTGCAACGGAATTTCCTCAGCCATTAACGGCCCTCCAGTTCATCGCAGGAAACATTTTGCAAGAAAAGAGCGAAAAACTTTCTACGGGCGAATTAAATGTGGTCCGAAAATCTGCAGAAATTATGGACGAACTTAACAATACTATTGAAATAGAATTATTTGAAGATAGACATGAGGCTGCAACTGTAAAAATTGAAGAAATTTCTAACAAATTAAAAGTTATAGTTGCCAGCATTAACCAAGACTCTCAGGTAAAAGACTTGTTGGAACCTTTACAAGACATAGCTAGGACCGTGGAAAAAGTTTTAGAGAAAGAAAAGGCTTCAGTTGCGCAAGAAACTGATAGAAAGTCTCAAGCTTTGAAGTCGTTCTCTGATTCTGTAAAGAAATTAGAAAGAAGCGTTGCTAAAGTTACAAAACAACCTACGGAAAGTAAACTTATGGTTCTTACAGAACTTGAACAACCTTTGAAAAGTATTTTGGAACGAATGGCCTCTATGCAAGAAAGTGATATTAAAATTGAAGAAATTAAAAACATGAAAAGTATTGTTGATTCTATAGAAAAACTTTCTGCAACCTTGATTGAACAAAAGTCAAATTTAGTTACCATTGATAAGACGTTGCAAATATTACACTGCACAGTATCAAATATTTTACCGGAAGAACAAGCGACTGAATTTGCATTGGAACATGGAGACGAAAAATCCTTTGCCTCTTTAGCAAATGTACCATTAAAGGAACTAAGCAGAGCTATTGATTTTACGCACTTAGTTTTAGAAAAACAAAAAACAGTAGAAGATATCAGCGAATTAAGAATCATTAACAACCCCATCAATGATTTACTGAAATTCATTTTAAATAAGAAACACATGGAAGAGGGTGATCTATATCTGCTATCGTTCCTTCAAAATCCTTTACATGAACTCAAAGTGCAAATCCCGCAAGCTGTGGATGCTAAAGTGATACCTGAAGAAGCCTCATCTTTGGAAAGAATTGGACATGCTTTCAATCATATCTTGGAAATCGGAATTACTAAAGAATCGCAGTTACAAATTGATAATTTCGCTGAGCCTTTGGATGCTTTACAAACAACCATAATAAATATTTGTATGAAAACGGTTTATGAGAAGAAACCAGCACAAGAATCGATTGTACAAAAAATTGTTGAACCTTTAGAAAAATTAACCAAAGCTATAATAGAAATTCAAACTTCCATTACGGACAAGAAATCAATTAGACACGCCGTTGGCAAAATTTTGGAGGAAGCCAAAATTTTAGATAAGAAATTCAAAGGAAATAAGGACATTCCATCTATTGGTCTTTTGGAAAAACCTCTTAAGGAATTATTGCCAGTTTTAGAGGAAAATATGCACAAAAGAGGTGACGTCTTCCAAAATACTACACAAGTTTTAATTGAAATGAATGATTGCTTGAACAAAGCTGAAAAAGAAGCTCAGCCCCAGGGTATTGTTGACGCTTTGGTCTCATTTCAAGGAGCAATTGCTACAGTTTCTTCTACTGAAGTCTCTGAAGTTAGGAAAGTTAAGGACTTTTTAAATAGCATTTGCAAACTTCGTCAAGCGTTTCAAGATGCATATCCATCTCATGGAGAAGTTACATCCAAAACTTCTGAAGTTATGGATAACTTAAAGTTGGTATTAAGTCAAATTCAAACAGGCATCCAATCTTTTCAAGCTAACACTACGAGTGTTGCAGAATTGCCGAAAGCAATATCAGCAACTTTAACGGAAGCAAAGAATAGTTTTGCAAATGCACAAGCAGAATTGTGCAAATTTGAAAAAGCTGTCACATCAGAGCTTTTAGCAGATTTACGAGAAGGAGAAGTTGCTCAAATTTTGGGAATACAGCAACCCATAGCTGAATTAGCTCAAGTTCTCGAATCAGCAGAAATTCCGATGGGAGAAACAAAACTCGCGGAGACAAAGAAAATTGAAATTTTAGAAAATCTGATGAAAGTTAAAGTGGCAATTGAAAACTCACAAGAACAAAAATCTGAAGCAGGTCTAGTCAAATTGGTAGTAGAAACATTGCAACCTCTCACTGCACAATTATCTAATATTGAATCAATATTAAAGACTGAACCTGAAAAGTTGAAGATTTCTGAATCATTAAGGCAATCGGTAACGCATATGACACAAACTTTCGAAACATTAAAAGAAGCCGCAGTTAAATATAATCTATCTGTACATGAAGGAGTCGCAAGCATTGTCCAGTTAACGCCCGCGTTCACTTCTCTTGTTAACTGCTTTGAATCAGCAAAAGCGGATACAGCTTCTGACACCCTCGTTAAAGCTGTTCAATCTTTGAAATGTGATATAGATGAATTATCAAATACTGTGCAGAATGTAGCACATGATGTAAATAGTGGTGCCGTTGTAGCAAGTCAACAAAAAGATATTATTATCGCTAACTTGGAAAAAGTAAATATTTCTGTAGAAAACTTGTTGGTACAAAAAATTGATGCCCCACTCTCAGAAAGTTTACATGCCATTGCTTCGACAATTACAAACACTCTAAGTAATATTAAAAAAGAATGTGCTAAGATAGTTGAAAATAAAAATGCTCAAGATCTTAGGTTGCTAAAAACGCCCGTTATTGAGTTAAAAATAAAATTAATAACTTTACAATTAGCCGTTAAGGACCTAAAACCATGTGTTCAAACGGCCATGTTTAGTGTGGTCAACATTGGTCAATCTTTGGGAATGCTTAACGACGGAATAGAACAATTCGCAGCGTCTGAAGAATGTAAAAATTTAGAAGCAGAAAATGTACAAAAATTGAACATACTAAGAGAACCTTTGCAATTAATGGGGGTTGTTGTAGAAAAAATGACTCAGAGCCTCATGAACAACCAAATATCTTCCACTGAGAAAACGGAAATATGCCAAGCTTTGGAAGTTTTAAAATGTAAGTTGGAACCCCCGTTAACCACCGAAAAATTGCAAAACATTCCTGCCATTGCTGTACCATTTAAGGCATTGCTAGGACAAATATCCGAAGTAGAAGACAATATACTTTGCCAAACAGAAGAATACAAAGATACAGCTTCTCTCATAAAACTATCGGGACAAAAGGTCGATAGTCTTGTCAATTCGGTTGATAACTTAAGAATTGTATCTTCTAATCTTGAATTAATAAGTTCTTTGCGTAAGATAATCGAGTTACATCAACCTTTAATAGATTTACAGGCCAATTTCGATGAATTAGAATCGAAGTTAATTAAAGAAGAAGTCGTTATTTTAACCAAACAAAATACCGATCACCTAAAATCTATGGAGGATCCTTTAGAACAGGCGTCAAATATCATCAACGCATTGGCCAATGTAGTTAAATCTAAAGCTAAGATTGAAGAAAGTGAATTAAAAGTATTACACCAACAATTGTTAGCCCTGAAAAACATTACAGATAATATAATTGCAAATCCACAACTTAATGCACATTTAAAAGCATTGATTCCTCTTTCAATAAAATTAGGCGAAGTTGTGGAGAACTTACCTCAAATTTCACCAAAAGAACATATATCCTTATTCTTAGAGCACCTATTTACAGAACATTTATCTAAACTACTTGAAGAACTTTCCGTCACACAAACTTCCGCAAAAGATGCGAAAGGAAACCTACATAATGTGTTTAAATCTTTAGGATTGTTTTCTAAGCCAATCAAAGATCTGAAACAACTTATAGAAGGAACAAAGTCTATTCCTCTCGAGGATGTGGAAGATCTAAGTCCTGAAATTCAAAACAATTTATCAGTTCTCCAGAAATCCATGGAGGGATTTACAATTTCAACTCACAAGGTTAGCCCTCTTTCAAAAAAACCAAAAGCCTTCGAGAAAGAGGTTCCAAGTTTGAAAATAAGCTTAGATAATCTAAAAACTGCCACTCTTCAAACTCTAAGCTCCATAACATCATCAAGAAATCTTTCCTCTATGACCCAACCTTTACAAGAATTGTTATCCTCCATTAGCAACGTCCAAAATATTTTAAACGCTTCCGGAAAACAGGAACAGTTATCCGCAGCAATATGTATGGTTAAAATACCTTTGAATGAACTCCAATCACATATTGAAGTACTTAAACTTCAAGTAGAAGAAGTTACTCCTAAAATATCTAAACAGATCATTACTTCGGTTGTTGCATTAGCAGTACCTTTAGAAGAAATAAACAAAGTGTTAACTGTGGTCGAGGGAACTAGTGAAGAAAATACAGCTGATGTTGCAGAAATAGTGACTTCATTGCAAGAACCATTGAAAAGCCTTGATCTGCTTGTAAGCGAATTGATTCAAACAGCATCTCAAAAACCCGAAGTCTCGTCAATAAGTAAACAGCAATCACTAACTACTTTGAAAAGTATTAAAGAATCAATTGAAATCCTTGCAGGCTCTTCCGATTCAAAAAAAGTCCTTCAATTATCTCCTCCATTGAAATCTCTAACAGAAGTTTTATCAACAGTTTGTGAGAATATTGAGGCAAGTGAAAAGAAGGCCGTAGTTTTAGAAACTCTCAGCGCCTTCAAAGCTCCAATGATAGAATTGCAAACCCTTTTGGAAGTATTTAAAGTTCAAGCGGAAATTTTAGATATCAAACCAACACAAAATGCCATTTTGCAAATTATCCAATTAAACGAACCGTTGGAAAGAGTATGTATGGGAATAGAGAAATTGGAGCAATATTTATCAGAAGGGGCTATTGAATTACCTGAAGACATTAAAAAACCACTGGAAGCTTCCCAAGTAGAGACTAAGGCTTTAGCAGTTTGCATTACATCAATAACTAATTCATTACAAGATGAAACTTTGCAAAAACAGAACAAAGAACAACTTTTGGATAAATTACAAAAAGTTGAAATAACTTCTAAAGCAATAAAAGAATTAAAACTTGATGTTGAAATCGTCGAATGTTTAGTTAAACCTTTTGAAGACATATCAACCAAAGCCGTTGAGTTGCAAAAAGTACTTCGCGAAGAAATTAAGAATAAATCCATTGATGAAATAATAGAGTATGCTAAGAAACCATTGAATATCTTGCAAAATGAACTGACAGTTGCAAGACTTCAAGCAGAAAGCATTCCATTAGAAAAGCAACCCATTACTTTACGCATTGTCGAATTATCTGAAAATTTAGAGGACTTGGATAAAACTTTACAGAAAATATCTACAATTTCCAAATCTCAAGAAGGCGCTTGTGTACTACAACAAGACAATTTGTTATTCCTTGTAGAACCATTGAAAATGCTTTTAAGCAAAGTGGAATTTATTGCTACGGAAGGAAAAACTCAAGAAGTATCAGAAGCCTTAAGAGGCTTAAAGACAAATATTGATAAAGAATTAAATTCAGATTTGCCCAAAACAATGTTCTTGAAAGAATTGGTAATGCCACTCGAGACTCTTTCTTTAAAAATAGATGAGTTGCTTAAAAAATTGGAAGGCGAAGGTGAATTCGGTGTAGTGGAAGCGGCAAAATCATTAAAATCTAACATTAACGAACTACAGAGTGGTATACAGATGATCAAGCTTCAAGTGGAAGATGTAAAATTAAATACCGAAAAAGGAGTACTTGTTGTTGTTCAAATGGAAAAACCTTTAGAACTGTTCAATCAAACCTTACAAACTTTAGAATGTGCTGAAGCAACAACTTTGCTACCTGAAACAAAAGAAATGTTGCAAATAGTTGAAAATCCTATCAGAACGTTAAAAGCAGTAATAGAGGAAATTAGTCAATCGATTCAAAAACCTGAAGTACTTCAGGCTAAACAACAAGAATTACAAGATTCATTAGAAACACTAAAAATTGTTGTGGAAACTGTTGGTGCAAAAGCCAAGTCTCTTGCAATTAACGAACCCATGCAGGCATTGAAAGCTGAAATAATGGAAGTCTTAACCAAAATTGAAATTGAAAATAAAGGGCAACAATTAATAGCCCGAATCGACCTTATAAAACAACCAGTTAATCTCATAGAAATGCAATTACAAGAGATCAAAGTTCAAGATATAACAGTTAAGTCTAAAAGCATACCGCAACAGGGTTATTTACAAAATGTTGTAGCACTAGCTGAGTCATTTGGTGCAATAAACATGGAATTACAAACAATGGAAGAAGTAATAACGTCAGAAAATTATCTCTCAGTTCCTGAGGAATTGCACGATGTTGTAACTCAACTAGAAGAACCATTTAAAACATTAGAAAAGGTTACAGCAACAATTCTTCCTCTCATGAAACAACCTCAAGTATTGGAAAAAGAAATTCCAAAATTACAAACAGCCCTAGAAGCATTAAGAGTAAATATTGAAAAACTTGTAATAGAAAAACAAACTAGCAAAAATTTAGAAGTCGTTGTAATCCCATTGCAAATACTTGCAGCTCAAATTGCAAATGCTCACATACCTGAAAAAGAAATTCTTGTCCAATCCCCTTCATTAGCGGAAATCCAAAATTTGAAACATCCTTTGAATAAATTGCGTTTGCATTTAGAAATGGCAAAAGTGGAAACCAAAGATCTTAGTCAAGAAAGCAGACAAGCGGTTTTAAGTATTGCTGAACTAAGCACTTCTTTGAACACATTATTCAATGGATTAGAAACCGTTGAAAAGACTATACTAGAGCAAGCACAAGAATTGCCTCCAGAAGGGCAGGCTATTATTAAAAGTTTACAAGAACCGTTCAAGTCTTTGCAAGTCGCTACAGAAACTGTGATCACTGCTGCTCAAAAACCCGACTTCAAGCAAGTAGAAAAGGTAAATGTTCAAAATGCTCTTCAATGCTTGAAGGAAAACATCGAAAGAGCTATAATGAACAAATCTGAGACAAAAGCCTTAGAAACCGTTGTTAAACCTATGGAATTACTTTCAGCCAAAATTACAGAAATTCAGAATTCATTAGAGCAGGTGTGTAGTGAAAATATACCACCAGAAGTAAAAGTTCCAACTAAAAATATCTCTTTAGAGTTCATTAAAGAATCCTTAAAGAAGATGACTCTTGATGTGCAAACTATTAAAACAAATGTCCTCTCTACGGAAGTACCCAAGCAGGGAGTTCTGGCAATTACAGAAATTGATAAATCTTTAGAAGACTTCAGCAAAGCACTCTTGGAGGTAGAAACTGAAGAAATACCTAAGGAAACAACTGATACCCTAACTAGTTTACAAGAACCATTAAATGCATTAGCAGTCATCATTGAGAAAGTGAAAACAGCATCAGTTACGCCGACAGTTACTGAGCTACAGAAACCTGAAATTAAAAAAGCTTTAAAATGTCTAAAAGAACGGATAGAAAATGTTGCAATAAAGGCTCCAAAATCGCATGCATCTCAAATAGTTGATCAATCTCTCAAAATCATGTCTGCTAAAATTGACGAAATTCAGGAAAAATTGGATCTTAGTGAAGAAAAACCAAACAAAGTTAAATCTTCTTTGGACATTTTAAAATCACCGCTCGGCAAATTAAATAAAGAAATAAAAACTTTACAGACAAAAGCAGATGCTACAAAAGATGTTGTATTACAAGCAATAGTTTCCATTGGACCGGTTTTAGACGATTTGAATGCTGCACTACAAAATATTGACAAAATTGTTCTGGATGAAAAACTGTTAGATCTACCAGCAGAAACCAAAAATTACTTCGCCACGCTTCAAGATCCTTTTGATGCCATGACCAAAGTTGTTCAAAATATAATACAAATTCATAAAAGGGGTCAAATATCAGATGCTCAAAACAAAGATATCCATAAAACTGTTCTTGCTTTAAAAGTAGACATAGAGAAAGTAACGGTATTGGAACCTGAAACAAAACCATCAAAAGTGATCTTACAACCTTTAAAAATGTTGGCTTTTAAATTAGACGAAATTTCTAAGCAACTTGAAGGGGCAACAATCGTTCCGGAATTAAAAAGTATAAAACTTATAAAAATGACCATAGAAGAACTAAAAATGAATGCTCAAGAAATAAAACCAAAATCTAGCGATCTTTCTAACGCTGCCAAAAAAGGAGCGATGGCCATCGTTGAATTAACTCCGGCATTAAATGAGCTCAACGAAAGCCTCCAAACCATTCAAGAGTTAGCTACAACTATGAATGTCGAAGAATTACCCAAAGAGACGCAAGAAATACTAGAAGAACTTCATAAGCCCCTGCAATGCTTAGCAACGGTTGCGGGAATTGTATCTACTGCCTCTCAAAAACCTGAAATTGTAACAACAACAAAACCAAAAATTCAATCAGCCTTGCAAGCCTTGAAAGGAACTATTGAAAAAGTGGGTGCCAAACCTCAAGATTCTAAATTTATTCAAATAATGTCTCAACCCATGCAGGCATTAAGTGCCAAAATATCTGAAATAGAAAATAAATTAGAGGAGACGCCGCTGGAACAAAAGGTTGAAGAATCAAAAATAAAAACAGAAACGAAAGAAGAGCCAAAGACGGATAACAAGAAAATAATAGAAAATGTGCATAGCTTGAAGACTTCTGTCGCTCAACTACAATCTGAAGTAACAAGTCTCAAATCAGTTCAAGAAATTATTCAAAAAACACCTCAAAAGGCTATCTTAGGAATTATTGGACTCACAAGTAATTTAGAAGAACTTAAAGTTGAATTGCAGAAAGTTGAAGAAATTCTAGCCGGCCATGCCAATCCAGATGTTGCTAAAGAAACTGAAATGATTTCCAAATTAGAAGAACCAATCAAAGCTTTAAGAACAAAGGTAATGGAAGTTACAAGAGAACCAGTCAAGGTAACAACTGAAGACTTTTCACAAAAGTTGAAAGCCCTTAAGGTAGAGGTTGAAATGGGCTGTTTGAAGAAACCAGAAAGTAAACAAATGCAAATAGTCGAACAATCTTTGCAAAAGTTATCGAGTAAAATTTTGGAGATACAAGAGGAACTAGAAAAGACAGAAAAAACAAATGAGCAATTACAATCAAAAGTAGAAGAGAAAGAGATAGAAAAGAAACTAATAGAAAAAACTGAGGTAAAAGAAGAAAATAAGAAATTGTTGGAAAATGTACACCACTTAAAAGTTTCTCTGCAAGAATTACGAGTAGAAGTGCAAAGCCTTAAAACAAATGAAGAATCTGTTAAAGAAAGCCCACAGAAAGCGGTTTTAGCACTTACAGAATTATCCACTAATTTTGAAGAGCTAGTCACAGAATTGCAGCAAGTCGAAGAAATTATTTCTAAAGATACTAATTCTGAGGTAGCTAAAGAAAGTGAGTCGCTTTCAAAATTAGAAGAACCCATTAAAGCGTTAACAACTAAAGTAATGGAAACAATAAAGGATACGTTGATAGCAAAAACTAAACCAATTTCAGAATCCAAAAAAGCAGAAATTTCAGAAGCCTTGGCTGCAATAAAGATTGAGGTAGAAAAAGGTTGTGTTAAACATCCAGAAAGCAAACCAATGCAAGTAATCGAACAGTCTCTAAAGAAATTCTCAGGCAAAATCTCTGAAGTGCAAGAGAAGATGGAAATGGTACAAAAACTCGATAATTTAAAAGCAGCTGTTAACTTAATAAAAATACCCGTGAATAAAGTTCAATACAATTTAATTCAGACCAAAGCAAAAGTTTCTGACATTCGTCCTCAACAAGCAATTGAATCTGTAGTTAAATTAGTACAACCCCTAGAGGAACTAAATCAAGGATTAGAGGCAATTGAGACAACATTTACTGATGTTATATCCGATATAACGCCCGAAATTAATGAACTCGCCAATATTTTGCAAGAGCCAATTGCTACTTTAACAAAAATAACTGCAGAGGTAACTCAAATAAAAGCGATACAAGAAGAAATCAGTGGGGAAAAACGACAGGAAATTGCCAATTTACTAAAATCACTTAAACAACCTTTGGACAAAATTTGTGTTACATCTCCCACACTTAAAACTGCCAAATTATTGGAAGTACCACTGCATAATTTAGCTGGAGTTATAGGAGAAATTGTTAATGAACTTGAAGGACTTGCAGAAAAAGTTGAAGAGAAACATCAAGAAGAAAAGAAACAAAAACATTTAGGAGAATTAATAAGAGAACCAATAGTGCAATTGCAAGCGAATTTGAAAACATTTTCACAAAGTATTAGTGAAAATAAAAATATTTCCGAACAAGCTATTTCAAGCATAATTCAATTAAACGAGCCTCTGCAAGTACTTAAAGAAACTTTGGAAGAGTTAGATAGCGTTAAACACGATGTACTTAAAGAAATTTCTGCCGAGAACGCTGACAAGATGAACAGTTTAGAAGAACCTCTAAAACAGTTGACTTTTGTGGTAAGCACCTCCCTAGACGATCTTAAATTATCAAAACCAGTGTTGAAAAAACCAGAGATTCTCAAAGGTCTTGAAGTACTTAAGGTGAATTTAAAAACTGTTGTTAACGAAAATCCTGAATTGAAAAAAATTAATGTTATCCACCAATCGATTAATTCTTTGGTGGGTACAATTGATGTAGTGTGTTCTAAAGTAGCCCAAGAAGCTGAAGACACCAAACAAAATATCGAAGTAATAAAAGCTATTAAAACTTCAGTAGTTTTGTTGAAAACACAAGCTGAAACCCTTAAAGTTCAATCTAAAGATGTCAAAAATAAGGCCAAAAAGCCGGCATTGGCAATGATTGAGTTAGCAACAATTCTGGAAGATATTGGTACTGGTTTAGACAAAGTGGAAAAAGAAATGGTTTCAGAAGATATTCCTGTAATTTCTAAGGTTTCCAGGGAAATGTTAAAAACCACGGAAGAACCACTGGTAGCTTTAAAATCAATGATGGAAGGTGTATCGAAAATATTACAAAAACCGAAAACATTGGAAAAAGAAAATCCTAAAGTATGTAAAACTTTGGAAGCTCTGAAATTGACTATTGATAAAGTATGTAATACATCTGAGAGTCAAAAGGCAGAAATTATTTTTGTTCCACTCAAAAAACTTTCTGGAAAATTGCAAGAAATTCAAGAAAAAATTGAAAGATGCAGTCCGTGTAAAGACAGCGAATCATTAGCTGTACTAAAACAGCTGAAGTCTCCACTTAATGAAATTCAAAATTACATCGAAATAATAAAACTCCAAACACAAGATGTTAAAGTTGAAAAGAGAGCAGGAGTTCTCTCCGTCGTTGACTTGACCAACTCACTAGATCAATTAACTGAAGCTGTTGAAAGGGTAGAAAATTTAATTATTACAGAAGAAGCTGAAGAGTTACCGTCACCCACAAAAGATATGTTAAAAGAGATTCAAGTACCTCTCAAAGCTTTCGTCCCTATAATTGAAAATATTTCAAAATATGCACAATCTCCAAAATTAACCGAACAAAGTCATCAAGTTTCTAACGCATTATGTGGATTAAAAATAGCAATCGAAAAAGGAATGATAAAATCAGAAGAAGCAAAAACAGTTGACCTTATTAATATTCCCTTAAATGCCTTAGTAACAACCATCGCTAATTTAGAAGAAAAGATAAAGCAAGCTACTCCTACGAATAAAACTCTACCCATTATAGAGTCATTGAAGAAACCTCTTGAGGAATTGCAAAATCAAGTTGAAGTAATGAAATTACAAATTGAAGTTGTAAAAACAAAACAACCAATTTCTGTTATTCTAAGCTTAGCTGTTCCTTTGCAAGCATTCAAGCAAGGTTTATTAGAAATAGAAAAACAAATGTCCAAAGAAACAAGCGTGGAATTGCCAGATGTATCAAAACAAATTTTGACTAATAGCAAAGAACCACTAAGGGCTTTAGCTACATCTACAGAGAATATTATTCGAGTGATGGATAATTCAAAAGTGCTTGAAAAAGAAATGATAAAAATGCTAGTCGATATAAAAGAATTAAAGCAAATTGTAGAATCAGCTTCAACAATAAAGTGTACTTCAAAACTAGAAGAAATTAATATTGTTCAGCCAATGAAGGCTTTATCCGCGCAGATTACGTCAATCGTAGATACTTTAGAAACCCCCATTGAAAATAAAACCTCTAAACTTGTGAAAGAATTCAAAACACATCTGAATGAACTTCAAAGTCAAATTGAAGTACTAAAGATGGAAACAGAAAATATGCAACCAGTAAAGCAAAGAGGTGTTCTTTCAATACTAGATATAGCAGATGCTTTAGGAAAAATGAACGAAGCAACTGAAACTGTCGAAAATCTCTCAATAAATATTCCCAAAGAATCATGCGAAACCCTGACAAATCTAAAAGAACCGTTCAAATCTCTAGCAATCGCTACACAAAGTATAATAACTTGTTGTCAAAAGCCAGAACTTCTTGAAAAAGAAAAAACAACTATATTGAGCGCTCTAGAAAGCGTCAAGTCTGTTATGGATCACATGTCAGTGCCCCGCTCAGAACACTCCACTGTTATTGAACAACCATTGAAAGCGTTATCAGCTGACATCTCTGAAATTCAAGCAAAAATAAAAACGTGTAAAGAAAATGCAAATGTACAAGTAATGAAGCATCTGAAGCAATCATTATACGAGCTACAAAATCAAGTGGGAGTTTTGAAACTTCAAGCCGATGATATTGGATTGGTCGCCCAGAAAGGAGTACTATCACTATTAGATCTAACTGTACCTCTAGAGGATTTCAAAAACAGTATCCAAAATGTTGAACAGTGGAGTATTAATGATGAAGTCGAAGAGTTGCCAGAAGTAACACGAGAAACATTAATTGCTCTCATAAATCCAGTTAAATCTATATCATCCGCCGTTGAAAACATTTCAAATATAGTACAAATGCAAGAACAACTGCCCAACAAGAAAGCTGAAATTTATGAAGCTGTTTGTAAGCTAAAATCTGGAATAGAAAATTGTATTCTCACAATGCCAAAGCTTAAAAAAATTGAAGAAATAACGAACTCATTTATAACCCTAAATGGAAAGTTATCGGAAATTGAACAACAACTGAAACCCAAAGAAAAAATAGAACTTTCTATAAGGCCACCGTTGTATGAACTGAATCACAAACTAAGTACATTAGCCACAACTTTAGCTGAAAAGAAAATAGATAACACACAAGGAATATATTCTATAGTTAAGCTTAAAAACGATATCAATCAGCTTTATATTGATTTAACAACCTACATATATGATAATTCTGAAGGACTTCCTGAAACAGACTTAATGGATTTTGCAAGACAGTGTGCTGTTCTAGAACCATCTATTACCAATCTTTCTAGTAATTGTGAGGGCGTAACGTCTTCTTTATTCAAAGGTCTATCGACAGAAAATGAGAAAAAATCAATGGTACCATCGTTGAAGTCGATGTATGAAAACCTAAAAGGTGTAGTAGAAAACACTCCACCAAATATATTACCTTATGCGAAAAATAGCCTCCAATCGCTATCAAATGAAGTGAAAAATGTTCTTGAAAGTATTAAATTGTTCGACGAGGAAAAGTCTGCAATAATATTCAACCTTAGCAAATGCCTTACTCCTATTGCAGGCTGTCTAAGTTCATTGAAATCTATAACCATTGATGTTGATGTATGCACTACATTACAAGGTTTATCTAATCCACTTAACAGTCTTAATGATGTAATTTCTTCAATGAGCTTACAAAATATCGAACAAGAAATTGTTAACAAAAGAAATGATTTTGTTAACTCTTTAGCAAGTATCAAAACCGTTAGCGAACAAATAATAGTAAAGCTAAACAATAATGAAAATCTAAAAAGCATTTCAAATGAGGTAAAGCAAAATGCTGTTGGTATAAGTAAACTTAGTGGTGATATTACGTCAGTTAACCTAAAAGAAAAATCAAAACAGTTTGACAAATTGTCGCTGCACTTAGAATGTCTACACAAGCATATAGATCATATTATCCGAGAGTGTAAACTGCAGCAAGAGAAAGATGTCAAGGAAGAAGAGGAGAAGAAGATTAAAGAAGAGGAAGAGAAACGGGCTAAAGAAGAAGCAAACAAAATAGCCAAAGAAGAGGAAGAAAAGAAAGCAAAGGCCGATGCTGAAAAGAAAGCTAAAGAAGAAGCAGATCGTAAGACTAAGGAAAAACATGATATGAAGGTGAAACAGGAGGAAGAAAAGCAAGCTAAAGAAGAAGCAGAGCGGAAGACCAAAGAAGAAGCGGACAAGAAGGCTAAAGAAGAAGCTGATAAAAAGGTTAAAGAAGAAGCGGATAAGAAGGTTAAAGAAGAAGCGGACAAGAAGGCTAAAGAAGAAGAAGATAAAAAGGCTAAAGAAGAAGCTGATAAGAAGGCTAAAGTAGAAGCGGACAAGAAGGCTAAAGAAGAAGCTGATAAAAAGGTTAAAGAAGAAGCGGATAAGAAGGCTAAAGAAGAAGCGGACAAGAAGGCTAAAGAAGCTGAAAAGAAGGCTAAAGAAGAATCTGATAAAAAGGCTAAAGAAGAAGCGGATAAGAAGGCTAAAGAAGAAGCAGACAAGAAGGCTAAAGAAGCTGAAAAGAAGGCTAAAGAAGAAGCTGACAAGAAGGCTAAAGAAGAAGTCGATAAAAAAGCAAAAGAAGAAGCGGAAATGAAGGGTAAAGAAGAAGCTGACAAGAAAGCTAAAGTAGAAGCGGATATGAAGGCTAAAGAAGAAGCTGACAAGAAAGCTAAAGTAGAAGCAGACAAGGAAGCTAAAGAAGCTGACAAGAAGGCAAAAGAAGTAGAGGACAAGAACGCTAAAGTAGAAACAGATAAGAAGGCTAAAGTAGAAGCGGACAAACAGGCTAAAGAAGAAGCTGATAAAAAGGCTAAAGAAGAAGCGGACAAGAAGGCTAAAGAAGAAGCTGACAAGAAGTCTAAAGAAGAAGCGGACAAGAAGGTTAAAATAGAAGCGGACAAAAAGGCTAAAGAAGAAGCTGATAAAAAGGCTAAAGAAGAAGCGGACAAGAAGGCTAAAGAAGAAGCTGACAAGAAGGCTAAAGAAGAAGCGGACAAGAAGGCTAAAATAGAAGCGGACAAAAAGGCTAAGGAAGAAGCTGATAAAAAGGCTAAAGCAGAAGCTGAGAAAAAGATTAAAGTAGAAACAGACAAGAAGGCTAAAGAAGAAGCGGACAAGAAGGCTAAAATAGAAGCTGACAAGAAGGCTAAAGAAGAAGCCGACAAAAAGGCTAAAGAGGAAGCTGACAAAAAGGCTAAAGTAGAAGCGGACAAGAAAGTTAAAGACGAAGAGGAAAAGAATGCTAAAATCGAAGCGGATAAGAAAGCTAAAGAAGAAGCTAACAAGAAGGCTAAAGAACAAGCTGACAAGAAGGTTAAAGAAGAAACTGACAAGAAGGCTAAAGAAGAAACTGACAAAAAGGCTAAAGTAGAAGCGGACAAAAAGGCTAAAGAAGAAACTGATAAAAAGGCTAAAGAAGAAGCGGACAAGAAGGCTAAAGAAGAAGCTGATAAGAAGGCTAAAGCAGAAGCAGACAAGAAGGCTAAAGAAGAAGCGGACAAAAAGGCTAATGAAGAAACTGATAAAAAGGCTAAAGAAGAAGCGGACAAGAAGGCTAAAGAAGAAGCTGATAAGAAGGCTAAAGCAGAAGCAGACAAGAAGGCTAAAGAAGAAGCGGACAAAAAGACTAAGGAAGAAACTGATAAAAAGGCTAAAGAAGAAGCGGACAAGAAGGCTAAAGAAGAAGCTGACAAGAAGGCTAAAGAAGAAGCTGACAAGCAGGCTAAAGCAGAAGCTGAGAAAAAGATTAAAGTAGAAGCAGACAAGAAGGCTAAAGAAGAAGCGGAGAAGAAGGCTAAAATAGAAGCTGACAAGAAGGCTAAAGAAGAAGACGACAAAAAGGCTAAAGAGGAAGCTGACAAGAAGGCTAAAGTAGAAGCGGACAAGAAAGTTAAAGACGAAGAGGACAAGAAGGCTAAAATAGAAGCGGATAAGAAAGCTAAAGAAGAAACTGATAAAAAAGCTAAAGCAGAAGAGGATAAGAAGGCTAAAACAGAAGCGGACAAGAAGGCCAAAGAGGAAGGAGAAAAGAAAGCTCAGGCCGATGTTGAAAAGAAAGCTAAAGAAGAAGATGAGACGAAAGCTAAAGAAAGCGTGGAAAAGGATGCTAAAGATAAAGCCAATAAAATGACCAAGGAAAAAAAGGAAAATATCGTTGAAGCTATACCTGAGAAGGACAAAGAAAATAAAAAAGAAGAGGAGAAGGTTAAAGTTGAATCCGAAATCAAAATGAAAGAAGAGAAAGATAAAACGATTAAACTTGAGGGGGATAAAGAGGAAAAATTAACAGAAGCAAAGAAATCAGATTCTAAAAAGAAACGTAAACAAGAGAAAGATAATAAAATTGAAACAGAAACGGAAATTGAAAAAGATGAAATCAAAGCTAAGGCAATGGATAATTTTGAAGCTAAAGAACACAAGAAGGTTCAAGTGGAAGAAGAAGGGCTTAAAGATAAAATTTCTAACGAAATAAGTGGAGATTATGCAAAAGAAAAGGAAATGAAAGTACCAGCTTTCGAAAAAGAATCCCGAGACGATGTTTCCAATGGTTTTGAAGTTCAATCGACAAGAAAAGACGAAGATCGGTCTACCAACCGTCTTGGAACGTCAAGAAGAGGGTATAAAAAAGCGAGCAGTTTTGATACCGAGCCTTATAGGCACAAATCGTACGATTCTTTGTCAATGGTTTCCATTCCATCTGCGGAAATGGACTCGAGTATGTCTAGATCGATGAGAAGTGATAGAGAAAGGCTTACATTTACAGGGAAATCAACATTTGATGATGATATGGGGTATTACAGGCCAACAGGACGTCATGGACCAAGAGTTAGTACTGATAAACCATTATTCAGTACTCCTCTAGCTGACAGATCTGCAGCGACAGGGTCTAGAGTGAAGCTTACTTGTAATATAGTGGCTAGCGGGGAAAAAGAAATTCATTGGTTGAGAAACGGATTACCTTTGGAACACTCTCACAAATATAAGACTCACTTTAGCGATGGACTGGCAACGCTTGAAATGTTAAACACAACTCCTGGAGATACGGCCGAGTATACTTGCATTGCTAAGAATGAACACGGTGTAACCACTTCTTCGGCTAAATTAAAAGTGTACGAAGGATTTGAGAACATTCCTGTACCTCCAACTTTCACAAGACCTATTAGGGAACACTATAAAATTACTGATGACGAATTGACATTAGAATGCAGGATTAGAGGACATCCAACGCCTACCGTGACTTGGTATAAGGATAGCAAAGAAGTGCAATCATCTGATAAAGTTGCTGTTAGCTATTTAGCTGACGGAATTTGCAGATTGGTAGTTAAGGAGCCAAGCGCAGAAGATTGTGGACATTATAGTTGTAGAGCTGAAAATCCTTGTTGGAGCGACCAGATTTCCCATAATGTTTCTTTCGCGGGCAAAGAAGACTACATGAGGAGGCGTTCTGAACGTTCAGTTTCATCAAAACCGGATTCTAGGAGACCTCATTTATCCGGTGTTTTGACGGATAGCTACGTTCCATACGGAGGAATTGGAGCTTTACAGGTTGAAGTGAAAGGTCCTCCTGCTGACGTGACTTGGTTTAAGAGAGACCAACCGCTTCCAAGGGCATCACAGTACCATAGAACTTTCGAAGAAAACGGGGTTTACAGCCTGGTGTTCCCTAACGCCACAGAATATGATTCTGGCAAGTACACTTGCTCTGCTGTTAATTGTTTTGGAAGGGTGGACGCTTCTGCCTACGTTGAAATTGTAAGGCCGTCCAGCATACGCGATGGGAAACCTGCAATGTTCCTTTCTAGACCTGATACCGTCATGGACATAGCTACCGGAGAAGATATCGTTGTGTCGTTTAGAGTGACTGGAGATCCTAAGCCAAAAGGTAAGATTTTTACATCTTTTTAGTTAGTTTTTCTAATGTTTGCGTTAACATTTTAGTAACGTGGATGAAAGGTTTGAAAGATATTACGAACAGTCTGAGATCTTTGAAGGAGCAATCGGATGATTACATCCGGTTTACGTTCAAGAGGGCTACATTCAATGATATGGGAACTTATTGCATATTGGCGAAGAATAGGTTTGGTTGTGATAGAGCATTTTTCACTGTGAGACTTAGGCAAAGAGCCAGATCAGTGACACCTACAAGGGACAGCTACTATTTAAATGACATTCCAAGTTATCAAGAGAGGCAATATCTGAGAGGTAAATATTTTATAGTTTTATATTTTCGCGTAACCTTGAAATAACACATTTAGGTCAACATACACTCAATATATCTGTCGTTTGAGTAATTGCAGAGTATTATTTAATTATTTATATTTAGTATTTCTATATAAAGGTTAGTCTCGTCATAACATCTTACAAATTACTATCTCCCAGGTGATGTTTGGTGATTTCTACACCACAATATAAATAAAACGTTTACCAGTGATTCCTCTTTGTTTACACCTGCCAAATGACTCGTGATCCCACGTTTAGCAATGGGTATTATTTTTAGCATCACCACTACATTTTGTGTGTCTATAAGTATACCTCTTAATTGATTAGGTTTCTGATCGCGGTAATGATTAGTTAAAATTAATTGCAAATTTCGAAATAAGTTTAATATTTTTAATGCGAACACTATTCAGGAAATGTACGCAGTAAAAGGCAAAAGGAAAAGTTCGGGCGACGATCTGGCTCTCACAACTCTTAGAAAGAAATGGTGTTCCCAAAAGTGCTTCATTTCCGATTTTTTGGACTACTTAGTTCAGTATCAAGGTAAAAATGAAGTGCTCGTGCCTTTTGTAAGTTGCCACGTGAATAATTCATTTTAAGATATGAAATATACATGCTGCTTTAAAACGACTTGTCCGATTAATCAAAATCGTTCATACTCGTAATAAATAGCCGATCAAATAACTTGCTCACAAGTTAAATTATCTACATTTGTTGCGCGTCATATTTTATTAGGCAGTACGTTATTTTTATGAATGCTCATTATTTTTGCGCAGACGTTCCAGGACCAGTTTCCGGTTCCATCATGGTCACGGATACTGGAAGAAATTGGATTTCGTTGACTTGGGGAAAACCATTCAACCGTGGCGCCGGTCCTGTGATAGCGTACAAAGTAGAATCCTGGCAAAAAGGTGGCGAAGGAGCTCGGTGGATCGAAATGGGGGTTTCTCCGAAAAATACGTATGACGCCTTTAACCTTAAACCTGATGGCGAATACCAATTCAGAGTGACTCCTAGAAATAGGTACGGATGGGGAGAACCTATTCAAAGCGACGTCATCAAAGTTGGGCAACTCGCAGCGCTTCCTGAATTCACTCATCTTTTGCCCACCCAACTCAAAGCCTTGATCGGGAAGGATATAGTTTTAGATTGCGAAATCCAAGGCGATCCTACACCATCCATTAGGTGGTTTAGAGATAGCACCGAACTTGTTCTGGAAGGTGATGAACGGTATCAAATAGACTACAAAGGTAACAAATGTTCGTTGGGTATATCGAAATTGTTGGAAAAAGATACAGGGCGTTTTGTATGCGAAGCAACGAATAAAGTTGGTAGGGTTTCAAGTTTCTGTAGGCTATTCGCAATCAGCGACCCGAAAGTGCTAGAGGCTGATAAAAAGCTGAAACTGGGACTTCACCAAGAGGTGAAGGTTGAAAATCCTCCTCAGTTCACAATGAGATTGCGGAATAGAAGGGTGGAAATTTCTTACCCTGTGAGGTTAACCTGCCAAATTAATGGTGTACCTGATCCGGATATAACATGGTCAAAGGATGGGAAGCCTATAGCAGAGGGTTCACGACATGCATTCTTCAGAGACGATCGTTTTTACACCTTGGAAATAAGCAAGACAACTTTGGATGATTCTGGAAATTACAGCGTAATTGCGAGCAATGTATATGGCTCGGTCTCTTGTAAATGTAGGTTGATCGTGGACAAAGGAATTCGAGGATACTTGTCGCCGGAGTTTTATGGCTCAATGGACCCTGCGATCATCACTCTAAAGGAGGGAGAAGAATTAAGACTTTCCGCTCAAGTGGAAGCGTATCCTACTGTTGGAGTGATGTGGTATAGAGATGGGGTAAGTTGTTTTATTTAATTTTTTCAAATTTACCGAGTGTTCTATAACAAGTCTACGCTGTATAAACACATATTTTTATATTTTAGGTAAAACTAAGGCCATCTCGTAGAGCCGTAATGACCATATCTCACAGTGGCAGAGTTGAGTTGGCTCTTGGATCAGTCTTGCCGCGAGATTCCGGAATTTACACCTGTGTCGCTGCCAATGAAGTCGGTAGATCCGAAACCAGCTCCAAAGTCGAAGTACTGCGTAGTGATACGCCAATGCCTTATGTTGACTCAGTTTCCGACATTCCAAAGATCGTCGCCAAAGATGCGATATATTCGAAAGAACCCAAATTTTTGAAGAAGCCCAGATCTACTGATGCTTTCGAAGGGGATACCATTGTGATATTGTGCGAAGTCATTGGCGATCCGAAGCCCGAGGTTCTTTGGTTCAGAGACTTCTTGAAAGTGAGTACCAACAATGTTTTGTTTCGCAAAGCCGCACATTACATTGTTTATAATCTGGAAACCTCTTGCCCTTATAAACAATAATTTACCGTTCAGCATGCGCTGCCTTATATAGCGGACGTAATGGCGTTTAAACTAGAAACATCTACTTACAAAGTGCTACTGTCCATTGTGGTCAATGCGTTAGATCGCGAGCCTTGTTTATGTGCAAATAACAAAGCGTAAATCTGCCCTATTATTCTCAACGCAATAGACTGCCTTATAATGGGCGGTCTGCTTTGATTACGTCAACAGTTTCAAAGCTTATGAAGTTACAACCTCTATTTACTGGACACAAATGCTGCTTGAAGGTATCCATTATGCGGATTGAGATTTACGGGTTTGGAATAATGTAACATTGAAAATGAATTTATTCCGATTGTCTACATAAGCACATTTTTATCCTATGGCTAACCAAAGCTTTATACATATTAATCATTTCTTCGTGTTCAATTAAAAGTGGATTTTAATTGTTATCACTTATTTAATCAATACCTGAAAACGTACCTATCATACTTTTTTGAATGGTACATCCATATAACAGTATTTTTTATTGGCCTTCTTTTGCACTCTTGTACTTAGTTGCTTCAATAAAGTAAAAGAGCAAAATTGTGACCTCTCTGAAACTCGAAACAATCTCATGTGTCAAAATAATAAATTTACGACATTTATTTACGTTATCCGCAGTAATTTGCCCCGCAAATGAATCTAGGCTCATTTAAGATGGAAATTGGAGCTCGTGCCATGCACATGGTAAGGCAAAAGTAATATTATCATTATTCGTTAAAACAGATTAATTGTGCTGATTAGCAATTGGTGCTCAGCTACTGTGTAAGTTAACGGCTAGTTTTTGTGGCGGTGTAATTGGTGTAATTTATTTTGTGCACTCTATGATGTAATAACAATATGTTAATAGATACAACACATATCTTATAAGTATACATATAAATAGGCGAAATTCAAAGCGGCACTACAGAACAAGTTTGTGTATATCGTTTTTGAATGTAGTTTTGCAACAGACGAAATTTTGCAAAAATGTCTTGCCGTACACCTACTTATTTCTGTCACGAAATTAGGGATCATAAATAAAAATTACGGTACAGCAAAGCCGAAGCAATTGATTTAAAACTCGTTCTTCAAACAGTTATTGTGTAAATATATCATGCGGTGATTTAGAGTTAACAATATTAACCTTCGCTCAAGCTAGACGTCTAACCCATATGCAAATATGAAAATAGAATTTGAAAGCAATTCTCTATAGGATTTACGCTTTGTCAGATGGGAAATTGACAGCTTACCTATAAAATCAAAGGGGTCAATAATTTTCTTTACAAATACAATTCTGCCTTATTATGCTATACTACGCCGTTGTAGGTGTAGCAAAAAGCTGATGATCGTAGGCCCCGAAACAATATGCTGGCTAATAAATTAGTTGGTAATAATACGGTGCCTATCATTATTATTTCCACATTGTATGCAAATGTAGACACGGAATAGACAGCCAAGCATATCCGTTTAATCTATTGTTATACGAATTTTACAGAGCGTGCACATTTTCTTCAAACCACAAACTGTGGTTAAGTCATAGCCAATATTCACAATACAGCAATTAATTTTTTTTAAGACTGGACCTACAAACTGCAACAGATAACAATCTGATGGTTATTTTATTCAAAATAATGCCCTCTTATTTAAAAAATATCATAGATCAAATTGATTATTGTCATCTTATCAACCTTTTATTTAAAATTTAGATGAGAATCTAAATTCTAAAATCGTTTATGCCAGATGAAATCATTCGATAAGTTTCAACAAACACTTGCTGTGTGAATCAAAAAGTTTCGGATACACTTTTGATACATCAATTTGGTTAGAAAGAACTGTCATAACTTTCTTATTTGTCATCCGATTTGTATAAGTTTAGGGTATTTCTAACGATGCTAGCGTTCAACACGGCGCCATTAATGCTGAAATATGGCGCCACTCTTAAAAGTTAATTATTGTACTGCATATATTCTCACTTTCTACACACGAAAATAAAGAAAAATGAACCTTATCCATGTTTTAACATAAATTGCTTACTCTTCGGTGCGCAGAGACAATTAATTACTTACATAACATATGTAATAATATAAATCAGTCTACGGGCAACATGTTAAAGTCGTGTAAATAAATGTTGAAAACGCCAGTGCGCCGGAGAGCGATTAAGTTATGTCCATGTTGAAATGACAATGTCCAAGTTACTTTACTGGTTACATTGATAATGCATAAGATAGGGTACGCAGTGTTCACTCGGCCTGGTCAAGTGAGGCCGGTGAAAGATAAACCCGAGATTTCCTTGCGTGGCCACGACTAAAAGGCGCTATCTTCATTACAATTCGGCCACATGAGTGGCAGATGCGCGATTTTTATCTCATCCTGATATTTCTACTCCTCACGACCCGCAATTCGGCCGGATAGTGAGTTGCCACAAAAACCAACCTAAATTCCATCGCTGGAATCACATGCTGGTGCTCACCATGTGCACTTACTCTACACAAGAACAACAATATTCAGGACCGGTCTTTGCGCAAAATGCGCTCCAAGCTATGCCCATTCCAGGCGGTATCAATGATCCAAAGGTTACCCGAAGAATTTGTATTAATTGGAGTCGAAGTTTCATTGTGGATCTCATCTAAACCCAGTGGCAATTAACCGACGTTAATGGATTAATTAGGAGATTTCCTTTGTTGCAATTGAGGCGAAGGCATTCAAATCAGCACAATTATTGCCCAGTTAAGCCTATGTTGCTTAATTAATTTTTTAAGTGTTCTATTAGATCCACGCGTGTATAATTATTCGTCTTTTGAAGGACTCCTCTTAAGTACAGTAATTAATGGTACGCGCGAAGGTAATAATTTGCCGCATGAAATCCGGATCTGGAGATAATAAAGATAATAGCGCATATCCACATATATCTACTGTTCTTGAATACCGCAAAGTGTTGGCTCTCAAGAGATCTCTTCGGGGCCCCCCCTTAATTCAGTCTTTATCGGCGCTTGATAGGTTTCAGATCTTGATTTATTATTATTCGTTGGTTTCGGTGACCGGCACCTTCGCGGTGTTTGAAAACCATAGCTGCGCAAGGATTTGCCGCTAAAAAACGAGGTAAATAATATTTATTATCTACATACATCTAAAGTACAATAAATTGGTGGAGGTATATCAGGAAGAGAAAGTTTATTCTTAAAGTTGCGTGATTTTTTCAAATATGTTTCGTTCAAATAAATAAATAAATAAAACAATTTAGGACGTATTTATTGATCAACAGCCCATTTTTAGGCAGTGCTCAACACCTGTCTGGACCAAAAAGATTTTATTGGCCCTCTAAAGAAATAAAAACAGCACAAGAACTTAATTAACTCGAGGAGTACCGCTGAGAGCTTTTTGATGTCGGGCGTTTTTTCAAGATTAACTTCCTACCCAAACCAACTATAAAATGGCAATTACACACACTTTAGTTTAATAAAATCGACACCTCAACAACTCTGGCAGACACTCGCGAATCGCGATCTGAATTTACAATCGTGATTCACTGTTGTCTTTCATGTCCTGCTGCCAAATTTAGTTTTGGAGCCAACGGCAAGAACAACCTATCATTGCGGGAACAAAGGGCGAAACGATTCTTTTGTACGCTTCACAATTAAAGCCATTGCTGGCCAAACCAGTATTTTATTAACAAATCATTCCGATAAATAAAGTTTTCGAACAATAAGGTTTGTTCCGGTTTAGCTTCAAGCCCGGTTGGCACGACAACAAACGTTCATCGGTCTTCAATTAAAATTGATGACCCTTAAATATATATCGCCGATATTTCTTTTTGTGGATGCAGTAAGCTACAACAAAACTTCGAAAACAAATTTGTTTTGTGTATAAAATTTGTTTTAACAATTGTACTTAGTTAAATACTTTAATATTGAACTATTTTTATTGCGTAACCTGAGATTTATTGGTTCATTGTGTGCAGAAAAATTTATAAAAGGAGCTATAACATCCGGCGAATTCGACATATATAACTCCGTAGTAAGGTCAATCATCTAAACGGCGCCAGGCGCGTGAAAGTGGTCATATATTTGCTTGCTTTATCGTCATCAGTAGCTTTAGCACATATATCTTTAATCCTTGCCACGTTTTCCTTCGGTTGATTTGTTTATTCCAAACAGATAATCTTTAAATCTCTTGTGTACCGAGATATTGTTGCAATACATCTCCACGCGAGAAATTTCAAAAATCAACGACCACTTCTATAAACTATTCAACATAAAATATATAGCGATTAATAAATTTGTATGCCTTAAATCAGCGACAAAATTTTAAGTTATGACTTTATAAATTGACGCACTATTTACTTATACGCGTCTCAAAAGTCGCCGCAATTAAATCTGCATAAAATCGTTTAATTATGCAAATGCTTAATAACCAATAATTACCAACTGCCATAACGAAAGTCCGCAAATTAAATTACTGCATTTAAGCATGCCATTTGTTGCGTCGGTGATAGATTATCACAAGCAATGTTCATAAAAGTACATACTAAAAGCGGAGCAGAAAAGGAAATGGGATATGTCTTGGAATGCACAACACTGCTTATGAATTGTTGCTAAGGAAATACTGTACCATTAGTCCTCTCCTATCCTGTTGCTTGATGATGCATCCAAAATTTAATGGATTTTCATGATTTTTTAAAGTATTTATTTCAGTTTAAATTCTCTGCTTGATTAAGCACTTTGATTAGAGTCTGCAAAAAGAATTGAGTGAAAGTGTGTGGGACATTCTGTTATTTTAGCCGATATCATCAGTGCACCATCAGACATGTGGTAGGTGAACTTTAAACACAAAGGACTGAATTGTACTCGAAATAACCGCTGCAGTCACATTCACGTCAACATTAATAAAGGTAGACCCCTCCAAATTGATGGATCCACAATGAACGGCGCGATGCAAATTATATGTTAATAACACCATGGGGCCATCAGTGATTATTGAAATTGTTATTTACGGCAATAAAAGCACGCAGCGGCCAACAATCGGCCTACGCCTTCGGAGCCGGGCCCACGCATCCTTGTATGTCGCAAAGGAGATTCCTCTTGTATTTCATTTCGCACCTGAGGACAAACACATCGAAATCTAACTAGACTGACTCACCACCTTGTGACGTCGACCTTGCAAGGTTTCACACGCACCAAGCCACTGTTAAGCACTCTTTTAAACAGTCACTCCGTATAGCGAGTGTTTGCTATATAATGTTAAAATTATTTAAAGGCCAAAACATTTATATTCGAAACAGAATTTTAAATGCACCATGTATGCACTTGTAAGTAATTCTCTTATACGCATTACTAAAATTCAGGTGATGGGAAAAGCCATTCGCTTACTTAAACAATGATTGTTAGTTGAAAGTTTATGATTCACCCTGGCGTTCCGTCAAGACCTTACAGTTAAACAATTATTCTAAAACGGTTATACACTTACACAATCGCTCATAATTTATTGTTTCTGACGCACGCACCCACTTTCTAACAAGATTTCTTTTTAATGTCAACGGCGATAATGCCATTTCCAAAAAAGGCCAAAAATAAGTATTCGCAGACAATTAAATAAATTGATGTCAACTGCGAGTGTAGACGTTAAGATAGATCACATCCTTTCACGGCCTTAATTTATTAGGTATTTCTTTAAGCATTTTTCCTTCGCTTTTTTATTTTCACGCGTAGTTTTTATGCGCATTACTACAATTTGTCGGTCTAGTTTTCGACAGAAGATGGACCATGCACGAGAAACACTTTCGAAAAGTTCCTACCTACGCTCTCGCTGAGCAGCGCAGCGCACGAAAAAACATTTCAAATACACTATCGCAATCAATTTAACATTTTACCATTGGCCAATAATTACTAAAATAGGACAAAATCGTCCGTCTCTCTTTAATAGTTGCGTATTTTTGCAAGTTGAATAAGGAAATAAGAAAAAAACGTGAATGTCCTTATTATCGGCATCGACTGCTGGCTTCAATCGTGATCGCTCGATCAGCTGTTGGTGTTTCTACTTTTTCAACTGGTTGCCGTTGCCAGAAGGTTCTAAATTATCCGTTTATAGCCCTAACTAATCGCAGTAACTCATTGCGTTCGACTCATTCCTTAGCTTCGCCTAAAAATTACCCTTTTTCACTTAAAATTTGTTTATTTTTGCGATTCAACAATTGGTTTCTATCTAAAATTGTCGTTATTCTTACAAAAACACTCCGCCACTTACAAGACTGGTATTACCTATACCGCAAGCCATCTCTTTCTAGACGTTCTATTTACAGGTTTTCATACTCTCTGTTTGATACGCGAACCATCATGGTACGGTTTATTCATTCATTCCTGATCAAGTAGCACCGCCAAATGACTTTATGTAAATAAAAGAAAGATTACATTCCATCATATTAGGGCCGATATAACTGTACGTTGCATAACTATTTGAGTTATTTCCATTCCAACAGTTTTATTTATTATTGAGATTAGTTATTCGTCTGACAGATCTATTATATTGCTCTACATGCCATGTCTTTATAACCCTGCTATATCTTTTGAGTGGAGGCATGTCTTTCCAATGTAGTTATCTCTAATGTTCGTTAGGTATCAATTCAACAACTGAAGCGACCAGCTAATTAATGTTACACTCCTTTCAATACCGAATCAATTTTATTGTTCGAGTTATTAAGTGCCAGTGGAGATAACGTATAAATTGCACGTATCTGCTAATGAAATATTAAGATATTCGTCAGTGCTGACAACTAATTAGATATATTCCATTTATAAAGCCGCGCGCGAAAATAAATAATGTTATTGCAATTAAGCAAACAACGATCGTCCAATCAGGTCAAATAATAAAGACATTTATGTTATCAAAGGCATTAAGGCAAGATTTAATAAAGGAATTCACCGACCTTTCTATAAAATGCTAGTATTTATGTGGGTTATTATCGCTTACTAGTAGTTGTTAGGACTTTGGATAAGTCGTAAAATCATTTTTAGTAAGAGAAATTGCACGTGGACCACTGGATTTGATATCTTGTGGAAATTTTCTAAACTATTACAATTGGTAGATGCGCACCAATTAATTTATGTACGCACATACGAGGTTATGTTCAGATAATATCGGACTTTTTTTTCCTGCTCAAAACAAATATAATAAACCTTTTTTACACACTTATTTAATGTTGTTGGTTCATTTGGTGTAATTTTGGACAAATCTGAACAATTTTATTCAAAAATTTGTTAATCAATATATTATACTAAACGGGAGCCCGATTTTTGCAAATCGGATGATTCTAGAACGTGTGCGATTCTCAATTGAACTCCTCTTGCAAATATTTTTTTTAAGATTGTAAAGCTGAGGAATTGAACTGATCTTATACACTGTCGATTTCTTCGGTTCATTATTGGCGTCCTTTGGTGGACGCCCCGTTTTAAATTACAGACTTGAAGAAATGGTTTTAAAATCAAATAACCCTAAGCAACACCAAATACTGTT
>JAWQRP010000125.1:0-40207 GCA_033557875.1 Quadriops clusia | reverse complement strand
CAGAAATGTTTATACCATTGTATGCAGAATTACTTGACGATTTAAAATATGTAAAAAAAATTCATCTTCATCATCACTTTTATGGATCCAAGTGCGCTTGCGCAAAAACTATGCGCGGCAAAACAAAGCACTACTAGCGTTTTTTGGAGCTCTTTAGGTGCTGAGTAAATCCTGCAAGTTTTATTGTTCTAAGTTTGTTAATAACGCTGTAATTTAAGTGGGCCGCCTTAGCTGGACCACCCTGTACTAATAAATACACCTACATACAAACATTGCCACATTATTTCATTTTGAAGTTTCTTTGACATTTTAATTTTTTAAGCATTGAAGCCAGAAGTTCCTAAAAGACTGAGCTATGTTGCTAGGAGAAATCAACATGGTGTTTTATTAGTGTGATGATCGACACTAGCTAACCATTCCCACGCTCTTATTGTATGAGATGCAGAAAAAATCCGTTAACTTCAAAAACACATTTCATAACACACATTCAAACAGCCACCTTGATTTCATACATACAGGCATTTCTCGGCACTCTCCGTAGTAATCAACGTGGACATGATGGTAATCATCTCCTTTGCATCTAGCATCTTTTTTGAGGCACCAGCAACGTTGTTGGTAGACAGCACAATCAGAGGTCCATGTTTCGTTATGGTTTGAGCAAACTTTCCTTCGCGACTCTGTTTCTACTGGGCAACTTGGAATGCAGACACACTCAGGTTCTAGGTCCTCATCGACTTCACAAACTCTTCCAATACCGCATTGTACTTTTGCACACGGATCTATAAATTTAAAAAAAATTACGTTATGAATATTACAAAAAAACATTACATACAGGAGAGTATGTGTGAAAATAAATATTCCCCCTCTCACCTTCATTAGAGTGCAAAGGAAATCTGTTTATCTAACTTGTTGAGAGTACTTCTTTTGAACTGTATTTATAGATTATTTGTTTACCTAAAGAGCATATGTTTTCAGATCATTAACTTACCAGTAAAAGGAAGTCTGTTGTCAATAATATCATCTTCCTGTGATGCCAGTTGCTCCGCCTCATCTTTTTCCATAAGCTTGAATTCATTCTCTCCTTGGATTACGTCCGCTGGTGTATGGTGCCTCCTTTCCCCGACTTTCTTCCTCTTTCTCTAAATATATAAAAAATAATTGGTTCATGTATTTAAAAAAAAGGACTCTATAGACTTACATGTTTTTCAGCTGCGAAACTGTCTGTAGCACACAGTGCCACCAGCAGTAAAACTGTTAAAACGTGAAGTTTCATTATGCCTGCAACGGAAAAGATGCTTTTTTAGGTATTGTTTTATTTTTTCTGTATTAATATACTGCATTCTGTACATACTAATGCATTGAAATGCTTTCATGAAAATACCTATACTACCGACGAAAATTCCGCGCAAAGGCAATCGTATTACAGCTAATTAAGGCCCCAAAAGGGTTTAGGGTTTAACTTAAGCCAAACTGGTTCTTTGAATACCATCCAGTGATATCAAGAACCTTTAAACTCGATCAATTTAGTCGATTAAAGGATTAAAAGCAAAACCGCCGCCTCTGGCTGGTAAGAAATTGTGGGCTGAAGCATGATGTCATTCCAAGTCCGTGTATAATAACGATTTTGTTTGAACATATGGTCATTAAACGAGCTGGAAATAGATTTTACTGCAGATTTTTGCATTAGATTCGGTTGCCACATCATAGTTTAAGTTGGACAATAACAACAATACACTTTTTACCGCAACTTCCTATAAAATCTACGAATTCGCCCATCATATCATCTAAAAACATTTTTTCTTTGTTTTCTATTCTATTATAAAATAAACGCTCTTAAAATTGAAGTAATCACTATTATATGCTAAAGAATTATTATTATTTTTATCATTCACACATCACTTCCGGAGTTGAAACGAAATAAAACAATGAAGTCAAGAAATTGGGACAACCTAGTTTCATTTTTCGACTTTTCAAAATCACAAATAGAGGCGATAACCTATTGCCAGAATGATTAAAATATCGCCTGCTAAATACATTCGAACGACCAGCAACAATGCTTGGACAAGTACTTCGCCTTACAATCTGTTAAATAGTTCACTTGTATTGCAGCAGATGTTTTAGGCATTCGTATATGTAGGTCATTAAATAATGGCACATAAATAAAGCATGATCGCAGCTTATGAAACAGAAAATATCGGTTTTTAATATATGGGACAATGGTCGCTTATTGAGCGTCCAAAAGTAGTCTTCTTAATAATAAAATCAGTCCAACTTTTTATTACAAAAATACATTTTTAAAAGATAATTATTAATCATAAAACAAATAAATGCTCCCATTATTCGGGCACTATCTGCATATCCTGCACTAAGAGATATTGTCGCGGATGGAATTTGTTTAAAGATAAACAATGAAAGGCTCGTGATGTGTGCAATTTCCTTGAATAGCAAACTATGTATATAACTCTATAACTCTTATTATGCTATACATACAAAAATTCAAATTAATAACGAATATTCCCTCCGAACTTCATCGTAAGCAATTCATTAGATTACATTTTGTTTTAGTTCTGCAAGATAAAAATGTTTTCATTGCGTTCGTATGGGTCATGGACGAAGACTTGTTTCATAAATAAGTTCGAGGCTTATAGGCACTTCCATGCTAAGCCGCAACTTACATAATTTTATCAAACAAATTTTATTTTTATAAACAAAACAGTTAAAATCTATTTCTATTCCATTATAGTCCAATTACACTTTTTTCCTATAACAATTGATGCAAAATTTTACTTTCTTAGAAAACGATTTTAATCTTATCTAAACGAACCCTTAACGTATCTTTGCCACAAAAAATCATTATGGTACATTTACATAAAAGCTTCATATTTTGTTTAAAAAAGACGACCACGCGGACTATTTCAAAAATTATTAACCCATAATATAAAACATGTACACTTACCAATCGGCTAACCGTTCACCACAAAGGCAAACTGCAACTGGCTCTCCACTAGAGTATTCTCTCGACGAATTCGTTTCTTCAGATTGAAATCATCGCAGCTTCTAACTTGATACTGCCACCAGGGTTATCCAAACCCACTGTTTGAATACACGGCGTAAAATATAAACATATATCGAATATACTATTCGGTATCTCATCCCTCACTGAGTTTTAAATGTTACAGCTATCTCTTTCTAACTCACTACTATAACTCAATATGCGTTGAATACTTCTCAATTAATTTTTATTTAGATAACATATGACCCAATTGCCTCTTACATATAAATCCTTTAATGCTGACAAATTATTCATTGTGAAAATACTTCTACAAATCCCTTTGAAATACGCCTGATATATAGCAATTTTCAAAAAGAGGATCAAATGAAACAACTGCAGAATTTAGTTAATAATTTATTATATTGAAATCACATTAATTTCGATAGTAGTAGTCATTGCCAAATAACATTATAAAATTGAAGTTACGATTACAAACTGAATGTTTCTTCATCAACCCATGTCTATATTTACAATTCACAAACAAAAAAAAACACATTTAATAAAAGAATCTGCTGAAAGCGTTTACAAGATCATAAAAATACATTATTTATATAACTTTCGCAACTGAACAGAACTGATTTTACTTTAGTTAAACTTTGTAGTACAGTAACAATTACCGCTGTGTTTATCCGCATTTCCTGTATAGCCACCTCTCTCTAACCCATAGTATATTTATTTCGATTAATCATTTAAATGGTTTTTACTACATACACACTTTTGGAGTTAAGTATGCCAACTGCTTTAATTAAGAAAATCTGAAACCATAATAAACAAGTTTTTATTTTTACTCACACCTCAATCTTCAAACAGAAAATTAAGATGTTTTATTTTTACATTTTTTAATGAAAGAAAAATTTATTAACATAGTTGTGATACCTTGCACTGAAAATGGAAAAATGAAATCTACTTTTAATGATAATTAGATGAGTAGTTTAACTACAGAAAAAAAACATAGATTCTTTAACAAAAAAAATTAAATTTCAAAACTATAAAAAAAATTCTGTGCAAAGGATTACAACCTCTCTACATTGATAATCTTATTGCTAGTTATTAATTACTTAATTCTAAAATATTTGTTCTTAAAGTATTAAATTTATATTTTGAAAAACAATTTCGATACAGACAAAATGCACAATAAGTTTAATTCATACCTACTATGTAACAATGGAGTACAGCTATAATTTTTACATACTCCTCTGTAAGGAGATATTAAATCTTTATCCATGTCAATAGTAAGGCATTAACATGTGGCATTATTTAAATACAGAATATGTTGTACAAATAAAACAGAAGATCATTAACCACTTTTCAAACGAAATAAATAAGATTTCATAATTTTCTCTTCAGATAAACTAAAAAGTTAATTTCTAATGGGTTATCTTACATTAAATTATTTAATTTTACACATAAGGATACTTACCATCAAGGTTTTACACCGGAAACTATATTTCCTTGACTCTAAGTTAAAAATTTCATTAACATACAGTTTTATAACTAATTTTATACGAAAGCATTGGCTTACTAGAAGTACAATCTTAGAATTGAGGAAATAGAGTAACATGAAAACATTTAAATTAGACGACTTACTTATTTCTTTTGTCTTTTTTCTCTCTTCTTATATCACGATTCTTATTATGAACAAAATTCTACGTGGAAGTTCCACATTGACATAAAGCCACTTTGAAAATTATTTTTGAATTATATGATGATTTAGATGTCATGTTACCAAAATGCAGTATACGTTCCATTTTTTACATATAAAAAAGTTAATAGAACCAGTAAGGAATAGAAAAGACAAAATTGCATTAACAACTTTCTTTAATCAATAATGCTAAGTTAACAATACATACAGGAACGCAGAAAAAAATTAATATCATTTTTCTGTGACTAGTGGAACCTGCACAAGTCTTTGCTATCAAAAGGAAGAACTGGTGAATATTTTGATATTAACGAAAATATGTATTCAGTATAATACTTTAATGAGTCCACTTTGTCTTAAACTAAAAATCATAATACACAGTAAATAATACAAATCGAACTCGTATGGCTATATATGTATATTACTTTTAAAGAGTGGACCCCTAAAATATTTAAGTCTGCTATTATCACAGAAAAGTTAAAAAATCCAACATGAAAATACAGTTAACTTGCAAAACATTCCACGTTACAGCTACCTTGGAAAATGATATTTTTTATTATGTATGAATATTTATAAAAATAAAAAACACACGCGCAAATATTCAAAATTCATTTATTAGTTAACGCAATATTCAGACCTAATTACTAAATCATTTAGTTTTAACTTGAACTAAATTTTTTTATTATTATTAGTATTAAGGAAATAAAAATACTTCCAAAATGGCATAAAATCAGTGCAAGCTAAGACAAATGACACTTGTAACTTACAGAGGGCGCTACTTAACCTTGGATATTAAGGTTTTCATCTAACATAGTAAGTTACAACTATATTCGGTCAAGAGCCCAAAAGACGATATTAAAATAAAGTAAGTAACTCTAACCTCTGCACACAAAACAAATTAAATAAGTTTTAAAACGTATACTATAATAAAATAAATAAAGCAGCGGTTAAAATTCTGTACTGTTCCTTAAAAAAACATGTCTATTGTGGTTAAAGAAATTCAATATGTAAAATGCTAAAATAAAATAAGTATAATTTTTTTTAAAAATTACCGCTTAATAAATGATGATATGCAGCAGTTGTAACAAACCATTACTGTTGTCATGGTGCAGTAGTATATTCACACATGCTGACATACATTCTAAGACGTTCCTAAGATTTAACTAAATCATAACGTTCACACAGCCAATTAAAATTTCACTACATGAGTTAAAGAAACAAACATTTAGAATGTAATACACAAGATGCTGGAAAACGAAATACATTCTTGAATGGTTTGTATACAAACATTTTGCAACTCGTTTCCTTCTTGGCACGAACATGTTTTTCTTCCGATCTGAAACACTGTACATGTCCCACACTCTATCGTCCACACGAACTAGAATAACAAATGTTTGACTGCCTAAACAGTTCACTCACAATTATAATAGGCAGCTATAGTTTCAAATTTAGTGTCGACTAGCGACGATTGCTGAATGTGTTGTTGGGGCCACGATTTGGTGGACCTCCCCTGTTGAAACTATTTGGCCTACTTCCGTTGCCTCCCATTTGGCCACCCCCTCTTGCAGGACCGGGCCCGCCAGGACGCCTTTGCCCATTGTCCCGAGGTCTCGGTCCTCCATTGCCATCCATGCTGACTCGTCCTCCCCCAATACCACCACCACCACCACCACCGTAAGAAGGACGGTCTTTCGTTTTCTTCTCTTGTACATTAAGACGTGTACCACTTTTATCATTATTTGGATAGTAAACACCCTAGAAAGAGAGGAAAGTGCTACAATCCCAACGTATTGAAAACTAAGTATATTAATAAATTTCTTCACATATCTTTTCTCTTGTTCATCCACCAATTTAAGAACTCAGATGAAAAATTGCTGCTACAATTTTCTGAAATAGAGGTATCTAGAAAAAAACCTTCAAGAGTTTTAAGAGTCCTTGTTTTTAAAAGGTGTTTGTAGATCCTACGGGATTCCATTTTTAACCACGAGGGTGAAATTGTAAAATTATGCAGTTATCAAAATTACATTTTTAAAATGAATTATGTACTAAACAGAATAGAAAGAGTGAGATATTTATTAAAAAAGTATAGGCAAGTGTGATTTTTATTTTCTAACAAATCTTTGTTATTTCTATGGTATTTGGAGAGTAAAGTGTTTATGCCTATTTAATATGAAATTATTCCTCTCATACTTGCAAGTTGAACTACCAATAATACGAGGATTATTTGTTTCAACCTCCAATCGTGCTGTGAAACTGCTGTATGAAGTAACAATGCATGGCATACGATTTTGCACTTCTTCAACTATAACCTCAGTCACTCCCAAGAGTTAGATGCCATTATGAGTTGAACTGGAGGAACATAAACATGACCACTACGATGCGTTTTCCTGCCAAGAGCGAGTTGGAAATTTTTGAAAAAAATCTTGGCCGGGGGGCGAGACATGGGTTCTGTATGACATCCCAGAAATTAAACACCCGTGACAATATTGGATGCATCTAAATTCACCAAACAAACATAAACAAAAATCAAAAACTTTTAACTACAAAAAGATCATGGCCACTGCGTTTTGGGACCAAAACATTTTTCTGCTTGTGGAATTCAGGAAGCCAGGGACGTCTCTAAATGCAGAAGGTTACTGTGTATATACCTTTTGGTAATAAATTAATTTTTTAATTATCATTTGGTTTGTTTTTATAGTCCATTGGAGGTTAAAAAAATAGCCCTAGTATTTAAAATGAAAAAAACTTGTACTTACCTTGGCCGAAAGGCAATTCTGAACAGCCTGCTGGTTTTCATAAGTAATAAATCCATAATTCAAAGGTGCTCGAGCTCCAGGTGGACCAGTCTTGTTTCCAGGTTTACTATGAATGCGTAAGTCCACAATGGCACCAAATTGTTGGAATATTTCCCTTAATTCATCCTCAGTTGCGGCATGTGGCAAGTTACCCAAGAACAGTTGATTGCTATCATTGAAAACTGAATTCCCTTGAGACCTTCTGCGTTCATCTAATTATAAAAATGATATGAAATAATATCAATTCATATTTAAGTAACTTAATCCTATATTGATTAGATATTAGCAATGTTCCTTGAAGGTGTCGGTAGCAGCTTGGAACATACTGAGCGTGTGCAATACAAAAAGTGTTCCATAAGTGCATCAAACAATGTTGGGAGCATATTGCCGGGTGTTCCTTCACACTACCAGTTTTGCTGGGATCGTGTTTCTGGCTGTTAGATCTTGCTCGTGGCAATGAGCAGGTACAACTAGTCCGGAGCATGCGCTCTTAAAATTCGGGGAGAATAGGTGATACTTATTGCCAACCTTCATTCAACAGTTATAATAATAGTGTGTATGGTAAGTACTTAACTGTTAGAAACATATAAGCATATCTGCTAATCAAACTTCAATAACATTGCAGACAATGATGATTGACTTTGATGACAGCGTTATTTCTGAAAACTCGTCAGATGAAGACGATTTAAAAGTTCTGCTTGGTGCTCCAAGGCAGAAAAATGCAAATTTGTAGCAGCGCCATCTGTAGGACTGATTAAATTATACTTATATCTGTTCCATGAAGCCATGATCCCAACTTGCTCCCAACGTTGTGCGAATCTAGCGCTTGCGCATTTATAATTGTCTCAATGTGATCCTATTATGGTTCAAGGAACAAAGCTATTATGTACAACTTACCACCAAATACGCCTGCGTCGTTATCATTTTCGTTCATGTTATTTCTACCAGGACCCCGAGAATCTTGCCTTGGCATGCGTTGCTGCTGCATTTTATTTGTACGATTGACATTATTTCTTTGCCCCATTGATTCAGAGGGACTGCTGGAGATGGTATTTTGGTTATCACGATGATCAAATCTGCTACTAGGAGGCTGAAACATGAGAGTTGCCATTTCAATAATTTACAAACTCGTTTAAATTAAGAGGAAAACAAACGAAACTATAGAAATAAATATTTAAATAATTTTACTTACAGGAGACACAGACTTGGTGGAAAGCATTGGTGCGGCATTAAGGTTATTAAATCCTCCTGAGCTATTTCCACCGGATTTCAACAGAGTAGCATAAGTTTTAGGTTCATTTAGAGAAACTGTAAATTTACAAACGTTTGTTAAAATTATAAAGTTTCTTTTATCATTAATAAAAAATTTAAAGGGCCTTTGTAGTGAAGTTGAAAACATTTAATCAAACATTAGCACATATCTTAGATGAAACCTGCACTATTTGACATATTAATATATTCTCGGTCAAAACAACAAAGAATTAAAATTTTATTAATAAAAAAGTATTAACTGTAATGTCTAATTAAATACATCTATAAAACTAGAAAAGTTTAGCATACCAGTGTCTTGTGCTATTTCAGAAATCTCGGGTTCTTGTGGTTGCTCTTCAGTAAAACTGTTTTCCATTGGAGGCTCGACAATAGCTTCATCAAGAGGTTGTTGCAGATCTTCCACTTGTATTGGGGCAGCCATTGGTGTTTGAGTTACGTTAGGCTGGATATTGTTCAAGGCAGGTCCCATACCTGGAGCCTGGGCTGGTGCTACATGTTGAGGAACTTGACCAGGCATAACAGACATTTCATCGGGATGGACAGAGCCGTTAATGGTAGGTGCAGGAGGAGTCGGCATTACGTGAGGAGGTGGTGGTTGAGCATGGTGGTGAGGAACAGGGGTTAAAGTGCTGGGCATTGTTGGTGCGTTGTTGGGACTATAGTACGGAATTGGTTGTTGGTTCATAGGTTGGATTTCAGGAAGATTGGGCCTTTCCTGGTTGGTAATCTCATCTTCCAAGTCTGAGCGAGAATCGCCTTCGCATTCCTCATCTGAAATGATCTCATCCTAAAACCAAAAGAAAGTTGTTAGCAATCCACAAGTCTTGAAAACATTTGGACAAATAATGTTATTTGCATAGTGCATGTACGCTAAATCAGTTTAATTATGCTTGTATTTTAGTCTCAATGAACCCCACCTGATAGCGAAAGATGTCATTGTGGACGTAATACTTTTTGGGAGTCTGGGCAGCAAGCACAAACGTTTGAGTGAACCGACGCATGGGTTGACCGGCATTCGACAATTCTCCAGTTACCTGGACAACCACGCCATCACCCAAAGTTGCTTGGGAATCAACCTGGGCAATTTTGGCATGACAGTCACGGAAGTTCAGTTGCTGAATTTTCTGATGGATCTGCTTCTGGCCAATCATAGGACTCGTTGCACGGTTAGGAGGATCGAGTCCACCATGAACGAACGACGATTGGTTGTTGTAAAATCTGAAAAGAAAAGTTTAGTTTTTTATTGGTTTATTTGTCGAATTAAAATGTTATTATAAGAAATCAAATATTATTAGTTCTGAATACTTTTGGCATAAAATACTTTTTTCCTATGTAAAAATTTAAACTTTTTAATTTTCAACATTGTCATGTATGATCTTGTATATGAAAATGAAAGTCTTGCGAGTTTGGTATTCATATAAAATAAGAAAGTTAAACTTTTTTAATACCTAAAAATTTATATATTAAATTTTTTAGTCGAAATCAGATATAACATTATATCAGTCTAACCGTGTGAAGGTTACATCAATATTTGAAAAATGTTATTATACAATAAAAGTCATTTGACGTAATTAAAACATATCCCTATGTAAATTTTACCCATCAAAAGTATCAATCAAATTTGTATCTATTGGTATGGCAGCAACCATTCTAAATACTTTAAGAGTTTGTTTTCACGTTTTAACAGGGGAGGCAAGTATACCAAACCTAAGTTGCAACACATATCGATGCAATTGAATTTCTCATGAAAATTAAACATGAAACAATAATGTCCTTAATCTTTTTATTTCTTTATAGCTTGTTGTGAAGTTGAATATTTCTGCACCAGCATTTTATCAATCCTCACTTAGGTGCTAATTCTCTCATCCTAATTTTCAAACAGTATTCATCATATGAACAATTTTATGCGACTTGAACCCTGTAAATACTATTTCAATTATTAGCATAAATTTTCTTTTGATTAGGATATTATAAACCTTTAAGAACAACGATAATAAGCAAAAACTCTTATATTCCATTAGTTATCGAATTTTCTAAATATTGCAATATGCACATATTATTTACTTCTTTGTTAATTGTCTTCTCTAATCATACAAATTCAGCGATTCATCATGTGCAAACGAAGAGAGCACTGACGCAAGTCATAAATTAAAGTTAATGGTTTTATTTTGACAGTATTCTCGATTTTAGTACAGTAAATTTGATAGCAAAATACATCTTTCCTTAAATGGCAATGTAAGCAATTTTTCCAGAATTAGCTCTTTTGGTTCAAATGGATCAAACAAGATTTGAAAAATGTTTCAGTATAAATGTTGTAAAAAATTCATAGCCACACAAAACACACCGGACCTATTTCTTAAAACATTTTGGCGGTATACTCTAAACTATTATTGATAAAAATGAAATGTAAAAAAAATTTTATTAGGCGAAGAATTTTTGTATTGTTAGTATTGATATTTTTTCCATTACTCAAAGATATGTAATAGTAATTGAAGCAGTCATTGTTGAAACGGGATAGGTGTCATTGTCTATCCATAACACATATCACCTTTCAAGAATAACCGTTTCAATTGTATGCAGTTTTTGAAACTTCATATAGTAGATTTCTTCTTATCCAGCGTCCTTTTAACTTTGGTTTAACCATGGCTTCAATAGTAAACATACATAGCCATGCTTTTGGATTATACACAAAACAATACGATGATGATTGACTATAAGGAAAATCTTACTATGTATGGAGCTGCCTTTTTTAGGGCAATTGGTACTTATTTTAAACATTTAATTGAAGCAACGGACACTCTTCAAATGCTAAGTTAATGACAAACATTACTACCAACAAATATAGTTCATCATGGACCCGTATAAAAGAAAACAAAAAGCAGGTACTATCAAAATTAAATTAAAAGCTTCTGAAAGATCAGAGAAATAAAAGTGGAATTAAAAAATCAATGAATTAGGAATTAGAGAATCAACTGTGAGAGATTTACGAAGAAACAAAAATAAACCAATTATTCTATGACAAATTAATCTACAAATGTTCAAATTCGTAAACACTTCCCAAAACACCAAAACTTGAATTTCTCGATAGACTTTTTATTTGGTTCTCTCAAGGATGAGTAAGGGAATACTATTAATGGATCTCTTTTAAAAGAAAGGGCTCAGCAGTTTAATTAATTTAAAATTACAGGAATTGTTTGTCTCAAAACAAGTGACGATTCGTCTACACGATGAAAAGTATTTCATAGTTTTTAGAGGTTATGTAAACAATTATCAGCAAATTATCAAAAATATTTTTAGAGTTGGTGAGTCAAAGATTAAAGACCAGAACAACTTTATAATATCAACGAAACAGGTGTCAATTTAAAATAATTACTGAAGAAAACATTAACTAGTGATTCTGACGCTGATTTACCGTTCACCGTTTCACAGTCATAGTTAAATTGCTAGCTTCAGAGGTGGCAAGTATTTTTGCCTCTAGTGTATGGTCCTGAGGTGCACAGATAAGAGTCTACTGTATTTAAAAATTTTGTGAATATCAACAAAAGTTTTGAAAACTCATTACATTAGTCCTAAAATAGGAGCTTAAACCGATATTATCCCAAAATTTTAATGCTCGCAAAACATAAAGTGTAGTAAAGGCATATCAAGCGATTTTTCTGCCAGTAAAAGTTGTATAGTTATATAACTAGCAGAATGCATTTAATTTAAATGTTAATATGCAGTGGAACCCCGGTTAACCGAACTCGGGTCAACCGAAACCCGGGTTAACCGAAAGACATCGTGATGCGATATGTGAAATGTACAGTAATATGTTAACAATGCATGACTTCCTAGTAGCCTGACCTTGCCGCTTGTGTTTATAGTTACCCCCTATCCCCGTCAAGTGAAAGAGTTATTGCGAAACAAAGTGTAGTTTTTAGTTTAGTGTTCTGAAGCTTTTTGAAAGTGATAACAGTATAAAGGATAGTAACTCTAATACATAAGTGTTCCAATTAAAAAAAACTACATAAATCGCTCTTTATTGATATTTATTTTCCCAACGCCCCTTACGTAGGCCATTTTTAAGCAGTTAACCGAAAAAATTCGTTATCCGAAACAACTATCCCCCCTTTATTTCGGTTAACCGGGGCTCTAGTGTACATAGGAAAAATGTGCATATTATTGAAATGCATTTTGTAATGTAAATTATAATTCAAGTCTTTAATTGAAGATTACATTAGAATAATAATTGGTTGTTGCGGATTTTGGTTTGCGGACGGTAGAATCAGGAAATAAAACACTCGGTTTTAAAGCTGACGTTTCGACCGATGGACACCGCAGTCTTCTTCAGAGCTCAAAACCGGCAGTTATAGCTCTCGTCACGAAAGAAGTGGCCGGAGGCGTCATCAATTTTATATGGAGTCTTATGGAAAATACGTGACGTCACTGGCTACTTCTCTCGTGGCGTTAGTCCTACTCTCTCTCGTTCTATTCTATTAACAAGCTGGATTCTAACATGTATTAAAGTTGTATGGACGGTGTGGTTAACTCTTATTTTCTCTGTATACCAACTCTGTTGGTAGTAGATAGTAGTAGTAGATATAAAGAGAAAATGAGAGTTAACCACGCCGTCCATACAACTTTAATACGTGTTAGAATCCAGCTTGTTAATAGAATAGAACGAGGGAGAGTAACTGGCAGTTTTGAGCTCTGAAGAAGGTTGCGGTGAGCATTGGCCGAAACGTCAGCTTTAAAACCGAGTGTTTTATTTCCTGATTCTACCGTTCGCAAACTAAAATCCACAACAACCAATTGCATAATACGGACAAGAATAACACTTATATTAGAATAATAAATGTACTAGAGTTGCAAATGATCCTTACGGGCTTATTTTGAAATTATTTTGCAGCGGTATAGCTCTATATCGCTGTAGATTCTTATGGCGAATCCATTAGAAATTTCATCGATAAAGAACTACACCGCTATAAAATAATTTCAGAATAGGCCCATTAATAGTAAACTTAAGGTACTGAATAAATAAAAATTATCAATGTTGAATTATGAATAGATTATCTTACCTATGGAGATGAGCAGGCGCCTTGTTCAACAGGGTATAATATTGTCGGACGAATTCACGTCCCACGCTGTCGGGTGACGGGGGTGCCTCCATGACCATTACTATAATAAAGCAAAGGTGGAAAGAAATTAATTTAGGGGTAGTAATAGGGTACGTCTACAAAGATTTACAAAAAATTAACACGAAGGTGTTTACACTAAAATATCCAAAATCTTATATGTGATTTAGTCAAACGTGACTTTATCGTGAAGATTACTTGAATTGCTCATCAGTTGCTAGACTTTTTCGGTGAAAAAAGAGTTTCTTTACGCAAACAAAGGGATCCATTAGCAGCACATGGGTTTTAGAGGAATCGCCGAAAACTAGTAAAATTAGTAAAAAGATGACAAACATTCAATTTTGATTGATAGTTGAGTAATTTGATGGGCACTAAATGAGATATGAGCTTAGAGAACGCCTAAGATATTTGTTTTATAATGCAGTCTCGTGTGGCACAAAAAATGCTTTCTCTCAAATTTACTGACTTAAAGGAATTGTCAAATAAATGTGATAATAATAACTTACCAGTTATCGGAACGTTAAAATTGATGGAAAATGGATTATTTTGAGGGTAATACAAAGATGTACTAGCAACGTAGATGTACGGCGAGAATCTAATATTCTAGAAAACACCGCAATTTGTCGGGTGTAGTAAACTTGTTAAAATTGTCTAACGTAGTTACGCTTGTGCCCGTGTCAAGACGAAGAGCGCTAAAGGCGGATTTTAATCTCGAACCCCAAATTATTTGCAAGGGTTCGAGGCTATCGGTTCACACAGAGCACGCGCACTAGGAAGTTAAAGACAATCGTCAGGTTGACCACTACAAAATTACCAAAATCACCTGGAAATAACGCCTTTTTTAAATTCATTTTCCCGCCAACTGAACCTATTAACATTCTGTAATTTCAGATTTTTGTACAATTTTCAAAATTTGTCTACACTAAGTAATGTAGGCACTTAATAACAAAAATATATTTTTTTATTTTTTAATCTTGGGTATTTTGAGTCTTGATTAATATACTTTTTTGTTTTTAAAATACTTATTTCTTCGACGTTTCGCCTTGATTATTAAGGCATCATCAGGAAGATATATACATAAAAATTTATTAACAACAAAATTAAAAACTAAAAATTATGATAAATTATAAGTACATTAAACGGAAATAATAGTAGACATTAAACATGAAAGTAACAACCTATGATTAGATACGTAATATTTTCTTTTTATAATTAAATGTAATGCGTGTAATAAAATACATAATGTTAATTTTGAAATAATATGTCGTATGTATTGTTTATGTGAGTCAAGAAATAATAAGTATTTTAAAAATATATTTTACCCCTACACTAATTTGACAAGTCTTATAATTTATAAACCATCTAATCAATCTTAGCTGATATTGAAATTTCAATATCTATAAATTACTGTTATTGTAATTGTAAGTAAAAGAATTGAAAAAACTCTCTATTCTTTGAAATTAAAGGCAAAACAATGCAATTCTTCTTTCTTCAAAAGATAACTGTTTTTATAAAAAAATTTAAAGTGTACAAAAACAAGTTAAATTATTTTTTATCTCAATTTTAATTTATTGAAAAAAGTTTAACCTCATAAATATTTCGCATATATTTTTTATACAGTTCTGCAAAATTGTATAAACATCATAGTCCGCGGTGGTTAAAGAATTATCAAATTTAGTAATGTTTAATGAAACAACATGACAGAGTAGTTATTTTACAAAACTAGCTTTACTATAAATGCTTATATACAACGAACTTTATATACACTGTGATTCTAATCGTAGCGCACATTTTTTAATCCTTAATAGATCACATCAAAAGAACCAAAAAAGTACCTACAGACCATGTCTGATTTTCAACTGTAGTGGTGCTGAGATTTACGAGACAATTTCTATTGGAATTCCTAAAAGAAACTCATCTGGTATAAAGAATTTTAAAGTAATAAACCGATACAAAATTAATTCTAATAGGAAGGGTTGAGTTCTCACGCACCTTTTTTGCAGACGTGCTAGTGTGTTCAATGTCAAATGTTTGAACACATTGGCGCGGCTAGATATTCGGCACCTCTTGTTACCAAACAGATTTCTCGACTTTCTTTCCTAGAAGATGAGAGAGATCGGTTTATGACGTAGGTGCCAAAGCAATAAAAAGCCAACCCTTATATACCCGCGGAGAGCAATCTAGCCGTAGTATTGAACAATATGTAAAACCTTAAACGTTGCACCGGGGGCAGCAGGCACTCTCGCATTTCAACCCCTTCAGGGTTAATATCATAGTCCACACTACATTATATTTTTAAATTACAAATTAAGTATATAAGAAAAAAATAAAAACTAGTTTGAAGGTTGGGCCCGACAAGGTAGTCTTTCATTTCACTCACAAATAAAAACTAGTTACAAGTTTTAAAGAAAAGGTGATTTTATTACTCAATAATCGACAACCAACCTTAACAACACTCAAGGAGAAACCCCTCAAAATACCTCGCATAACACAACCTTAACGGAGGTACAGCCCACCTAAAGTTGACTTGAAAATCAGATAGTTTTTGGTATAACTTCCACATTTAATGCACTATTGAGTTGATTTTTATACTGACATCTTTAGTTTATCGTCCGTAATCCTCGAGAACCAACAAAATTTAAGAATCATAAAAACTACCACCTGAAATTACAATAAATAAGAGTTTTAGCATAGTTTTTCCCCTATAATTGAAATATTAGATGGAATATTTCAAAATACGTTGCAGAACATTAATCCTCATTTAATTTCAAATAGAATACATCCCACATGCAACTATCAAAAATTGCATTCTGTAGGAAATATTTAAATATTTCCCCATCAATATACAATATTGCACCCTCAACGGGTATTTCATTCTCATATAATTTCACAAGAAACTTCACTGAAGCCTTCGATTTATGATCCATAATCTTGCATAACCACCAAAAATTGCTATCCCTAAAAATCATTCCCAATGATAAGTTTGGCAATTGCTTTTTCACTGTTTAACTTTGGGCGGCTGTACCTCCCTTAAGGTTGAGAATCAGACTTGGTCTATAGACTTTTTTGCTTATTTTGGTGAGATCTATTATGGGTAAAAAAAATGTGCGCTACGATTAGAATCACCCTGTATATGTAATTATAAAAACATTAAATAATAAATATGTACAATATTTTCACTTAATCCTACTCTAATATTAAACACGTACAATACATTACTCAATCATTACTTGAATGTTTAAATAAGGTAATGGATACATCAACAATTAAAATAGGCAACAGAAGCCAAATCGGTATTAACACATGGTACATTTTAATGTGCGGGGTTCCCTCCAGGTACAGGCACAAAACAATTTGCGCAGTTATTTTCAGAATTATTACTAAAAGTAACAAGTTGTTTTTGTTCTTTGCGATGTTCCTCAGCGTTTCATGTTTGCAACGTATAATTATGTTCACAAGGGCAAATATAAATAAAATAACGTCGTATATCCAAAGTGGCAAAAAAATTAAGAACCAATTCCAGTTTTTATGAGATTCCAGTTTTAGACACAATAGTATGAAAAATATTAATAAAATAAAATAAGTAAACAAAGCTCTATGCATAACCATACTGAACAGCTGTTAAATGAATCTGCAACATAAAGAATTAATTATTTAAAACGAGAAAAGATAAATATTCTTCCTTAATATTTAAATTTATTTATCGGGCGATAAATAAATCTAAATATTAAGCAAGAACATTTTTCTTTTTTTCTTTTAAAAAATTGAACATCTTACTAGGTCGCCCAAACAATAAAAAATTAAGGTTTCAATAAACGGAATCACAACAATATTCTAAATTAACGAACCTCTTCAAGAACCAAATGGTGGGATATACCTTGTGCCCAATCGTAATGTTTGCAGTAAGATTATTTATATACAACCATTGGACTTCATATTAAAATAATCTATGATAAAATCATCTAGTAGATACAATTTTCAAAACTACATAAGCAAATTTTTTGTATAAAGTTTAAGCATTAAATTAACCTCAAACCTATGACAAATTGTAATAATAAAAGTGATATTAGTTGCATTATTATTTACTTTTGATGTGAAATTAGCTCTATACCGTTCATTTTCATAAATTAAAAACCAAATTTGTAAGATTTTATAAATGTAATGGATTTTTTGCTGTTTTCCGGTAATTGCTCTTTATTATGATTTACATTTATGTCGCTGTTATAATAAAAAGAAAGTAAATACATCTTGAAACTGCATTCCGGCGCTTGAACAATACTGCATAATAGCAAGAAGAAGAAGGTTGTAAATGACAGACACATCATCGGCTTTTTCAAACGTGTCAAACAATGTAAACAAATTTATAACATAATATTTAATTCTTGAATTTTAACAAAAACAATGATATTGCCTGTGGTCTTCTTAACTACCTCCATAAAATTGCTCTTAATTCCAACTTAGTAAGTATTCTCTAAAAAACTTTTTCTAGACAATTTTATAAACTAGAAGTATTAGTTATAATTATTATCGTTTACCCTTATTTTTCTTAAAATGTGAAGCTCCTTATGTTTGTATAAACAAAAAAACAGTTATTTTATCTACACCTTTCAATTTTAGTCATTCTACAGATTTTGAAGTACATCGCAATTGGCTAGCAATAACACATTCCCTTCCCGTAAATAAATGGTACTTTGAGGAAACGTCGGAATGGACTTTGGATTACCCTCCAATATTTGCCTGGTTTGAATTTTTTTTATCGCATTTGGCAAAATTGTTTGATGCACAAATGCTACTCGTAACCAATTTAAATCATGCAAGTTTCAAAACTGTCCTTTTCCAACGATTATCCGTAATCATTACGGATTTTCTATTAGCATTAGGAACGTATAGGTAACTTATTTAAATTAACTTTTAGCACTATCATCTGTTTATATTATCTGAATTTATAGATGTTGCTTAACACTTCCAAAAAGCTGGCGGCGAGACGTAATTTTACCAATTTTAATAATTTCTAATGTTGGGCTCTTTATAGTTGATCACATACATTTTCAATATAATGGCATAATGTTTGGCATTTTACTATTATCAATTTCTCACGTTATTAAAGTACGTACATAAATACAATTTATTTATTTAGAATACAAAAAGGTATCAATTATTTTAAATAATAAGCTTGATGAAATTAATTTTCAGAACGAATTTATCCTTGCTGCCTTTTGGTTTGCCTTCCTCATTAACATGAAACATATCTTCATATACGTTGGACCAGCATATTTTATTTATATGTTACGAAATTTTGTGTTTGAACAGAAGGGTAATAAGAATCCAAAGAGTCTTATTGAGACATTTTCACTTAAAAATCTTATTAAACTCGCTTCAACAGTTCTATTGGTATTCTTTGCAACCTACGCACCATTTTATGACCAAATACCTCAGGTAAGTTTAAATAAAATACGTAAAAGTTGACATAACAAAATGTATTTTTCTAGGTTTTAAGTAGAATGTTTCCTTTTAAACGAGGATTGTGTCATGCGTATTGGGCTCCAAACTTTTGGGCATTATACAATTTATTTGATAAAGGAGCTAGTTTTCTAGTTTCAAAACTTGGTTTGAAATTGAGTAAACCTATCGCTTCAATGACTGGTGGTTTGGTACAAGAATTTTCCCATACAATACTGCCAAGTATAAGTCCTTTGATTACAATGATTCTCATTGTTATATTTATGGTGCCACTAATGGTCAAATTGTGGAAAACTGGAGCAAAACCTCTTAATTTTATACGTGGTATTGTAATCTGTGCCTTGACATCTTTTATATTTGGATGGCACGTACATGAAAAAGCAATTTTAATGGCAGTTATACCTTTAAGGTAAGATTAATACTTTAACGTTAAAAAACAATGTTTTTATTTTTGTTTTAAAAAGTAATTTTTTTTTTAGTATTTTATCGGTAATTGAACCAGGTGATGCCAAGACTTATTTATTCTTAAGCACTATCGGACATTATTCTTTATTTCCACTATTATTTCCCAAAGAACTTGCCCTAATTAAACTATTGTTATTAATTTTATTTTCAGCTTACGCGTTTTACAGCATTCCTCAGTTGTATCCATTCCAATTTTGTAAATGTTCTTTACCATTATTGAATATATTTGAAACATTATTTTTGTTTGGACTATTTATTTTGTTTATCTATGACAATATAATTCATAACTTCTTAGGGTTATACAGTAGTTTACCTTTTCTGCCTTTAATGTTAACTTCAGTGTATTGTTCACTAGGTGTTCTATACTCTTGGTTGAAATATTATGTATATTTTTTAGTGAAATGTTGATTTTGTATATATAGTTATAATAGCAACAATAAATCTTGTACATATACGTATTTAATAAGTTTGTTTTTTTATCATAACTGTGGAATTAATTTAAAAAAAAACACTATAATTGTACATATCTATGATATGTAAACTTTATTATGCTTTGAAGCGAATACAATAGTTACAATAAATAAATAGATAATAATAAATAAATAGTATTACAATTTTTAGTAATTTGTCTCTAAACATACGCTGTGTGTCTTTTATTAGTAGGACAGTATTCTGCATACTCTTCCCAAGTGCAGCCTGTTGCACTGCAACATTCATTTGTTATTGTTGATCCTGATCTTCGGCCGGTACCTCTTCTTGTGCGAATCATACGTTTCGCAGCTTTTACAGAAACCCAAGGGAATTGCACTGAGGAAAAATAATTGGGAAAATGAGGTAAGTATCATTATCATTTTAATAACTTACTGCTGTTTTCGTAGTGAAGAACTTTGAACTGATCAGGATCGCTTCTCCGAGTTAATCTGTAGATATCTTTTTCACAAGCCCAGTAAATGTGACGCAGCAGTGTTTCTCGGCATCTAGTGTATCTTTCTTTATGCCATGCTTCCTCCCATTCTGAGCGAGACCTTAAAGGATATTCATATTGAATTGTTTCTGCATATGTTAATTATTATTGTATATGACCTGGCATTGCACAATGCCTAATAAATTCTATTCTATTCTATATTTTTAAAGAATTACAATATCTGTTGGCATTGGAAAATTAGCATTAACACTATGCATTCTCTTAAAAAATTTAAGTCCATCTTAGAAAATGTGGAAGTTTATTTTATTATATGGTAAAATTATAGAACCAAGGACGTTTATAACCTACCATAGAAATAACTTGAAAATTATAGTTTTTGTAGATTATTTTACTTGTTATGTATAGGTAGGTAATTAAATATTAGAGGAAAAGCAAAAAGTATCTTATCATTATATTGTGCATTTACTGAGTTGATCACACAAGAAAATTCTTTCAATCTAGAATTTTCGCGGTTATTAATTTTCTAACGGCTACCTTTAGAATTTACTACTTTAGTCTATAACTGTAGAATAATATCTATATTAAGTTATACAAAAATTTGTATCTTGGAAATATACAAATATTGTAAAGCGAGAAGCAACGAAAAATATTATTGTTGCGCGAAAAGCCTTTTAGTGGTTATTTTCCATTTTCCTCCACACATCTTCTATTTGGCAGCGGTGTAGAGACTGTTTAGTGCATTTGGTAAGCAGGCACAAGGAAAGATTATATATTAAATAAAAATGCGAAAATGTTTTTTAATGCAATATGCAACAAGGATTTTGTTCTTTAAATTATAATTAATTAAGTAGTCTGATTGAGGAAAATCATAATGATTCATGTGTTGGCAAAACGACCCTGGATTGGACTGGATGTAATAAGCGATTTAATTAATCAGGAAATTTTAAAATCAATCACTAGCTAGCATTCGTAAGATCCTTTAATTCTTGCAGATGTGTATAACCCATAGTTCTCTTAAAATACGTATGTTTCTAATATGTTATTATATACAATCCATTGGCTTTAAAGAAAATTGATTCTATTGGTTTTCTAGACGTGTAAGAATAGGTGGGAATCTTCTACAAATCACTGGAATTTTATCACACAGTAAGGGTTTCCTAGTAGTAAATGTACCTAATAACAATTTTCACATTTTATATGAAAACGGATTTACTAAGAAGGTGTGCCCAGAACCCATCTCCACTTTTATAAATCTTTTTGTTAGGATACAAATCTATTTCCTTACCAACGACTTCCTGACATTATAAAACATTGAGGCAAATCGATTGAATGGCGATTGTCTTTTAAATTATAATATTATTAGCATACAAAATGCAAACTTTCTGAAAGAATAGAGCATAATACGCATTCGGGAAATTGTGTAACGTTTATTCATCAATAAGATCGGTCAAAGTTTGGAAAAAGTTGAATACATTAAAAGTTCGTTTAAGAAAAATTGAGGACGAGGAAAATTATGTTAGACACGCTTGATGGTTTACAATAATTTATGTTGAAGAGCATATGCATTTGTAGAGTATCATTCAAAATGGATTGAACAAATTAAATTTAAAATAATTGATAACTGATTGGGAAAGTCAGATAAATATTATTTAAGCATACAAATATATATCAAAATTTTTACATGTTTATAATTTTTATTTCATTTACTTAAAAATAATATGCCTCTAACATACCTGTCTTTGAAAACAAGTTCTAATTCGTTATCAGGAATAGCCCCGTGTGCGAAGTCTAAGAGAACGCAAATCGCTGCAATAGTTGACACGGGCAGCCACATCTAAGGAATATGTTTTTAATTAACTTCGATTTGTAACTGATATTCACTGTTTTCCCAACAAGGTACGTACCCCGTAACAGTCAAGATACCGATGGAAAAGATCTGCCAAGAGCCTCCACCATTAGTTAAAAGTTGCGTCCACGCAAGATAGCGCAGTCGCCCGACAAACCCGATACAAGAGTTACTTCTTTGAGATTGAATAGCAAACAGTGGTTGGTTTTCAATTGATCCCATAAATTTTATTAGTAGACCTTTTACGAGGTCTTCGAAGGAAGCTTACACAAAATCAACAACTGAGATTATACACGCATTTATTACACTTGTCGCCCACGTTCTGTGTATGTTCTTAATAGATTTGCAATATAGGATACATAAAAATTTCCTTAAATTGCTTTTTTTTGTAATTAACTATCCCACTATATTAACGTTTATAATAGTATTCAAGAAAATTATGTGAATTTATACGACCTACAATTTTACGGTCGTCTTAATAATTCCTATTAATTTCACAAACCTTCTGGAGAAAATGCACTTGTTCGTATTTTTTTAATTCGCTGCAATACCTACAATAATAGTTATCTGAAATAGATGTAACTATTTAGTGAGCGAATAAAATATACAGTTGTAATGTAACATTACGAAGTTTATTCCTGTTAAAAATATACACGCTCCACTGCCACCCTCTGACAATTATCGTGTTTCCACACTTGGTCACAGCTCTCAAACGCTAATTTATTCTTGTAGTGAGTACGAAATTACAACATTCATCACTCACGCGTGCTTCGGAAAAGTAGGGTTTACCAGGTGCTAGCTGTCGCCTGTAATATTCATTAAAGCATCTAAAAAGTGTCACAGTCAAGAAAAAATCATCTCATTTCCTTTATGTAACTATAATTAATGCCATTATACTTTCTTTCGTACATATTACGTACTTTTTAGCCCAGAATTAAAATTAAAAAATGTAACACCCGTTTTCTTGATTTCTGATTGATTAGTATTCTTACGAGCAATCGGTCCCTTTTAAGGCGCCTATATATTTAAAATACTAAATTAATATTCCACGCGCATACAATTATATTTTTAATGCTATTCTCATAGAAAGGCAAAGTTTCGTCTTGATAACCAAGCTTGCAGCCCACTGGAAAACATCACATTCACTTTATTTACTACTGGTTTCGATAATGAGTGCCCGTTTCTTTTGTTATCCATTGAGCCTTTATTATAATACTACGCCCGAGGAAAACTTTGAAAACATTATACACATTTTCGGTGATTTTAGACGCAAACTTGATCAAAATTAACAAGTTCATGTAGCTTTCTATTTATACGTAAAGTTTTAAAACATCAATCACGCCAACGAGAAATAAAGGGAAGCCCACTCAATTACCCATATTAGCGGAGACTTCGTTTATAAGTGGGGAATAAAATTTTCTTGCGTATGATCTTCAGCGCCACAACTGCCCGCTATGAAAGGCACATAAATGACCCAAATTGGAATCCATGTACATAATGCTTCCGTGCACCTTATTGATCAAAATTTATTTCGTATAACAATGATTTTGCGGGTTCCTCGAAGTTCGTTATACTTTATTTTCACCAACGATTTGAGTAGGTGGATCATGACGTTCCCTCACTATAGCATAATGTGGATAACAATAGTTGCTTAACAAAACAAGGATTTTTAATTATACGTTTTTTTCATATATGAAAGTTATAAGAAAGTTTCAAGTGAAGTTCCTTTATAGCAAAACTTCCTATAGCTTTGATTTATTTTCATAAATATATTATGAATATGTTGATACTATAACCTGCTTATGGATAAGAACGCATTTTAACAAAATATCACCCTGATTGTAGGATGCAAAATTGCATCTATAATTTCAAATCACTGTAAACGATGTACCTAATCATATCAGCGTTCAACAAGAACGTTATTAGCTTATGAATGCCTATCTGAACAGAGTATGTGCTCAAATCAAAGATATAAATTCAAAGACCACAATTATTAGTTAAGAAATTTTTGGTAAGCCCACATGAAATACAAATTACAAATACTTTACAATCTCTCAAAATTTCGCCACTTTAGAACGGATTATACTTGTCAGTAGCGTGCAATATATCCAAAGCTTTAACGAACGCCCTGTAATCAATTTCTTGACGCATTCCCCGTTCAAAACTGAAACATTTGCAAACCGCGTCAAACTCAGTTCTTGAGATCAAATTATACATTCCCCTTATGGACAACGCTTTCAAGAATTGCTCCTGAGAAACGGTTCCACAGTTCGTTTTGTCGTAATCCGTGAACAGAGACATTATGTTCATTTGTATGTCTGGTCTCTTCTTCAATTTTTCAAGAGCCACAGATGCTGTTCTTCTTTCGTCAAAGTTGAGGAAGTTCTTCTCGCAGTCTATTGTTGGCACGTGCTGCAAAGGAATGATAAGAGGAGCTCTTTCTAAGCATTGTTGGGTGAAGGCTTCCTCGATGACTTCTGAAAACCTTTTGTAGTCGACGCATTCTCTTCTCATGGGCGAAGCAAATCTATAAAAAGGTAAAAATCAAATTGCAAGGCTTCTCTGTATCAGCAGTAATGAACGGCAATGTACGTACACCTCACATAAAGTTACCACTTCATTTTCATTTAAGTCCAATCTAGCGGTAGTCAAAGCCCTTGCAAAATTAACTCTACTGATTACTTGTTGTTTACAAACGTCGAAATCTTCTAAGAACTCCATTACGCGGATTCTTTCCCGGACGACCTTCCCCTTAATCTTCGCTAAAATTATAACAATATCCTTGTCTTGCCTTGTAGGAGGACGCTTTGGCTGAGGGGCGTTCAGTTTTTGCATATCGGCTAAATATCCAACAAACTAAGGAGAGATAGATATTTATTAACTATATATTAAATTGTTGATGAATTATTTAGGTATATTAATAATTTTTATATCATTTAAAAAAGTGAACGGTTCAAAGGTGTATACAACTTATTTTCTACCCCACTTACATTTGAAAATAATTTTGTGTAAATAATCAATAATAATACATAATATAAAGGTTATGTAAACTGATATTGTATTGCATGTATCGATGTTAATAAATGAATTTGAAATACTAACCAATGGTTCTTCATGAGGTTTCGTATCTACTTCCCTTAGGAACCACGAATAATTAAAACCAACATCATCATTAAAACGTTCTTCTAAAGCATACAATTCTTCATCAGACAGCAATATTCCATTTGACAGTAAACATTGCCTCATTTGAGATCGGGAAACATGTCCATTGTTATGCCTAGTAAAAAACACACAGATACATGAATGGCAAGGATCTGAATTAAAGCGTAGTTAAATAGGATAAAATTGAATTACTAAATTTACTTGTCGAAATCCCTAAATATTGGTTTTAAGATCAACTTTCTTGTTATAGTTCTTTGTTTGACCTTTACAACTGCATCTTCGCATAAATCTCTTGTAGAACAGTTAACATTTTGCCAATTTTTACCTCCATGTCTTGGTAGCTCCGTGACTTCTCTGGGAGGTGGGTCAATAACGAGCGTTGGAAATTGTTCCAACCCCTAAATTAAACCAGCTAATTAAACGAACAAAAAATGTTACGTTTTCGAAGCTTACGTTGGTAGTGAATACTTGTTCTATATCGTTTTCAAAAGTTTTCCAGCACGCCCGGTCTGGATCACTAGGATCTCTGTATTGAACCATCAAAGAATGAATTTCAGGCAACGAAAGGTACAATCTAGCAATTCCACTTATTCCCAAAGCATCGAGACCTCTGTGGAACTGAGAAAGCGTGATTTTACCGCTGTTTAAGGGATCAAATCCTTTGAAGAATTCGTTTACTCGTAACCTATTTTGAAGCACATGTCTTTGGACACGTCTTATAATGGTGTACAAATCTTCAATTTCTCTAGGAGCTTCCAAACAAGGGTGAAAAATGCTTTGCTTTCCAAAAACACTTGCCGCCATAATTTTGCCAATTTCCGGCCTGGGCAATTTGGGCAGTTCTGCGTTTATCACTCTTCCGGGGAATTGTGGCAAAATGTCCTTTAAAAGATTCAAGATTTAAAAATGTTCTCATTTGTAGGGAGTACACACTTACTCCGCCCAAGTCCAACATTCCGTGCTGGTCCATGTATTGGACGGCTTCATCGATTGCCGCTACAAAGGCAACATAATTCAAGGTGTACGAGTCTTTCAAATATTTCTTCACTAGCAGATTGAAATCGTCTGCGGAGACCAGTATGTCGAGGTATGCCAGAACTCTTGCGAAATGTGCAATGGTGACCGTTCCATTATTTTTGGAAACCTGCGCAAGTATTAAAATTTATGTATACTGGATTCATAACAAGCGGTATATAAACAATATGAGTGATAGTATGCGTTATTAGAACTTACTAGTTCATAATCTTGGAAAAATGGCCTTAGTACAAGCCTACGTAAGTTAACCAGGGAAGCGATTTTTGTAATAAGCAAGCTTAATCTTCTTTCTTCGCTAATGCTCAATCTATTAACGTGTAAAGGATCTTCCCATTCTAGACCAGTCACAAGGGGCGCGTTTTTTGCAAAATCGGGTACTAGAATTTATTAATAACGCTTTTTCAATAACTTACATATATATATACATAGTTATGTTTTAAAGATAGTGTTATTATAGATTGACTGTCCTACCACTGTCGTGAATAACTTGACACATTTGAGAATAAAATATTCTTCCATCTTGTACTCTGAAGTAGTCAGTTATTTCCGCAATTTCTTGGTCTGATAATCCGATTGTTCCTTTTAATGGTCCGGCAAGAACTGAGACAAATTTTGATTCTGAAATTATTGGATGGATAAGTAAAACGATACGACTCTGTGCATTACCTTCGCTAATAAAAATATTCTTGTTATAGACTGCAGTAAATGCGGCAAAATAGACTCAGGTGTGATGTACTGGTTGCATATGTTCAGAAAAATGCTATTACAGAGGTCTTCCCAACGGGCAAATATTATAAATATACATATATTTATTCATTATTATTAATTATTTATAGCCTACCAGAAATAAGACAATTCCTTTGTGGGTCTAAAGGCAAGTAATATTCCCATAAATCCAATCCAACTCGGAATATAGCCGCTCTAATCTTGTTGCATATTCTCCAAACGTCATGCAATTTTATTTCCTATTTCAAAATAATATATTTTACAAAAAGTTAATTTGTGAAAAAAATCTAGTAATACGTACCTTACAATGAGGCATTTTGAATGATTTTTTTCATCAACCGTAAATACAAAAATTTCAACATAAATATAAAAAGTGTCACATTTGAATGTTGCGTTGGCACTAAATAAAAAGATTAAAATAAAAACTCTGACATTTCAGGGCGTGCGCTGTGTTTTTAAACAAAAATCGCTGCAGCCGGTTCGGTTCCGATCATTTCCTGTAAACTTTGACGTTTATCGTAATTTTTTGGAGTACCTAGCCGAATTTGAACTTGCCTCCTTTTTCAAGTTTGCGCGGATGCAACGGTTTCCTGCGGTTCTGAGCAGCCCGCCCAAATCCTTTCGTTCTCATTGGTTGAACAAACCGACGCTTCCGAATACCCAGAGTTCTTTGCGGTTTTGGGCCACTCTCTTCCGCTTTTAGCCGGCGTTCTTTTCACAGCGAGAGTTTGCCGGACAAAGATCTATCTGTAACCAATAAGTTCGTGTTTAAAAAAACGTTGTAGTTAGTTGATGACCAATCAAGACTTTGCAATGGAAAACGGTGAAGATTTCTCACAGGACGTAAAAACTGATCAAAACTTTCTCCAAGACGATCAAATGAACGGCCAAAACGGCGGCGGGGACGCTCCTCCAGCGGACAGTGGAAGCGCCGATGCACCAGGCCGAGATGACGATAGGTATGTTTACTATTTACAATACTTTCATTGTTTTCAATATTCTGTGTATTTCGAATCTCGTCTTAGTTAAAGAAACAATATATTTTCATAACTAGGCGTGTCGTTCGAATTAATCGGCTGCGCAGTTTTTGTTATCTTCCAACATCTTCACTGCAAATATGTTTATTTATTCAAAAATTGCCTCAACTTGTGTTTTTTGCGCCAAACTTTATTATTGTATAAGTATTTTGATGATATCGCATGTTACTAACAGGAATTTGTGCTTCCCTGTAATTTTAATTTTACGAGAAAATGGCCGCTCGGCTTCCCATTGTAATGAATAAGCGGTATGGCGTGCTTGCAATTTGATAGATTCATCATTTCTCATATTATGGCGTTTTACATAGACGTAAATTGACGAAACTAATAATTTGCAAAGGTTTTGTGGAGCTCTTACTACAACATAAATAATAAACAATAAATTTTGAAGAGATTTCATAATTTTCATGTTTATAAACAAAAGTTTTGGGTGTACATACTTTTTTAAATCAATAATAAGTACGAAATTTCATCATTTGGGCATATTATATAGCTCACCCTTGTAATTTCTAGTAATGTTTCATATGTAAATTGCACATTCAATCCAAGCTATGCTAAAATCAATATAAACTCTTATACATTTAATTGAACTAACTTTTAATTAAAGAATTCCAATCACTCCATAGAACTATATAATATGATTTATCTACCATCCACCGAATAATAGGCACTTATTTCTATTAGGATCGCTTGTATATTTCGCAGGAAAGTAACCATAGAGGGATCTTAATATGACTTGTCTGTAAATGGAAAGACAATATTAACAGTTTGAAGGTTTATATTGAATTTGGCAACACGTTACAATCACATTAGTCACAAATACCAATTTATGAAATGACCATTATAGTGTTTTTTTGCTAAATCTAATACGTAATTTATTAAAATCTTTTATCTTGTAAACAACGCAATAAATGTCGATTGTGCTATGGTTCGTCATTTTGTCGATAAGAGGTCTCAAAGTTCAGATTTTTGTATTTCAGGTGGTTTTCAAACGTTGACTTTCTCATTTTGATATCGCTTTTATTATTACTCTATAACTTTAGCTTTAGTTTCCTTAGTACTTGTAGTGAACGTGAGGAAGAAATTGGCACACTATGAGAATGTAAATTAGGTCGAAGGATGTGAAGTTAAATGTAAAGAATCAGGGGTTCTACGGGTTCATGACTATGCAAATTAGACGCGTATACTTTGCAAATTCAAAATTTAAATAATGCTTTTCAATAATTAAAACATTAAAATAAAATGAAAATCAACATCTCTCTCAATAAGCCTTATAAACATTTTTATTCTTTGAGATAATAATAGAATGTAACAATAAACGAAAACCCCCGACTCTCTACAGTTTTTGTATGTACCTGTTGCAAAATTTAATTGTAATTTGTTAATTGTAAGTGCATATTAGCGAAAACACTATAATGGAAAATATTATGAATTCTACTTCAAATAGTAATAGAGAACTTGCATAGTATACCTTGTTTTTTCAGTAAACATTTCATCGAAAATCGAAGACTACATTTCTTTAAACTAATGCATCTACTCCATTTTCTTTAAAACGAAATGGAATTTCCATTTTGTTATACACAGCACATCGCTGTTAGTATTTCATATATTTTGAAAATAATCTTCCAGATAATTTTGGAAGCACCATTCTTTTATGTTTTATTCCTCTATTATAATGTACTATATTACATATATTTTTTAAATACAAATATACCACGCTGCAAAACCTTTGTTGTGAATAAATATGCTATCCAGTTGCAAAGCATTGTTGCAATTAATTGTTAATCTTTGTATCTATTTAATCTTGTAATTTATTAGCGAAACTATAAATTATCTCAAAATTGCTTTTCAGATATCCATCACGAACTTGCTTTTCAGAGAAAAATTTTGATGAAAACTTAACTGTAAATTCCGGTTTTTGCCTTTCTAAAGTAAATTATGGGTGTAGGCTGGCAGGATTTTCAGAATGTGTTTATACATTAATCATGGTTCCTTTCCTCCAGGTATCAGCCAAAGTGGTGCACAGGAGCCTGCGTCTGCTGGAGGTGGACTGCGAAATCCCATGGTATTTATCCTTGGGCACTTCATCTGCCAAAATTAGTAACCACTTGAACATTCATAATTTTGGGCGATAAAGCCAGTTGATAAATCTATACATTTAGATTTTCTATAAACTAGAATTTTTAAATTACAGATCACTTTAAATTTACAGATTATTGACTTTGCAGATCCATTTGATTGAACTAGGCTCAAGTTCATTTGTTTGCTGCACAATTAACTCTCAAATATTTGTTTTTCCTTTTTGTTAATTAGTCAACTTAAATAAGTAATGTAATAAGCATTATTGAAAAGTTTGTTGTAGTTTGTAGGAATTTTCTGAACTTCACTAATTTCTAATATGTTTCTTCATTTTTGCCCACAGAAAATTGTTTGTTGGAGGATTAAGTTGGGAAACAACAGAAAGTAAGTTTCTTTCATTGACTTAGCTTTTAATTTCGCTTTCTAAATCAGTTGATGTAATTCTTTATTTACTTTAAAATAATTATACTTATTTCATTATCTTCTTTATTCTATGTGGACTTTTTTCCTTATGTGCACTTTTATCATGATGATATTTATTATCCAGTTCTGCTACTGATAATTTTTTGATGTTTCTTCCATACTGACATATTTTCTGTTTCGGCTTTACTTTCTGAATTCACCAGTAAATAAAATCTAAAAAAAATCAATATACTTACAGAGGAACTCCGAGAACACTTTGGAAAGTATGGCGAGATTGAAAGCATCAATGTCAAGACCGATCCTAATACTGGAAGATCAAGGGGCTTTGCATTCATCGTTTTCAATTGTGCTGAAGCCATCGATAAAGTAGTTGCGGCTGGTGACCATACGATTAACAACAAGAAAGTCGATCCCAAAAAGGCGAAAGCACGTCATGGCAAAATATTCGTGGGAGGTTTAACTAATGATCTGACAGATGACGATATTAAGAATTACTTCAGCCAATTCGGAATGGTGAGTTATTGAACATTTTTTAATGATTTCTATTGTTTAATAGTAAGAATTTTTTTGTGATGAAATAATTTACCAGTTCTGCTACTGAATGTTTATTTGATGTATTTTTTTTTGCTGACAAAACTTAAAATTTTTATAGCTTCTATGTAAATTTATTATTGATCACTAATTGAAAATATTTGTTTGTCTAGATTATTGAAGTTGAAATGCCCTTTGACAAGACAAAGAACCAAAGGAAAGGTTTCTGCTTTATCACCTTCGAATCGGAACAGGTTGTGAATGAACTTCTTAAGACCCCAAAACAGAAGATCAACGATAAAGAGGTAAGTGTATTTTAATTATTTAATTTAGTTTTGACAGCATAACCTACTGCTCATAATGAACATCACTGGCATTGGCGCTCGTTTATAAATTTATAAAGTCGAGCAAAGGGTCATAGTAGTCTTCAATCTTTACAGGTTGATGTCAAAAAGGCTACACCCAAACCTGATGCCATGGGAGGTATGCGAGGAGGTGGAAGGATGGCTCGAGGTGGTGGTGGACGTGGAAGAGGTCGCGGAAGCTATGGGGGGCAAAATTGGGGAAACCAAGGATATGGCCCTTATGGAAGCTATAGTCAAGGAGGATATGGAAGTGGATATGATGGTTATGGGGGTGGATATGATTATTATGGGGGCGGATATGGAGGCTATGGAGGATACGACTATTCAAATTACGGCAATTATGGTAAATACTCTAACAGGCATTAAGTTTTAAGTATAGCGTTGGCGTTCAGTAGTTACATTTTATTGTTCATAAAGAGTATATTTTTGGTGGCCGCCGTCTGTTGTTACTGCATGCCAACGTAGATTTAATACTTGTTAAGATGTTGCCATCAGCAGAGTATTTGCACATATAAACACATATATTGTTTAGTCAACACTGTTCTGTTCCTATATATTTTGCATGTTGTTGACCTTTATATGGAAATACATTGTGAAATACTATAAAGCTTGAATAAAGCATTTGTTAAAACCAATTTCATAATGTGTTTTCCACTCATTAACCTTTTACAACATCCTAAAGCATGAAAGCACATCTTCGATTAAAAAAATTCAAATTTATGTTCAAAAAAACGTAGATACAATGGTTTTATGTTTTGGAACAAATGTTTTGATAATTTAACTCATTACCCTTTTCTTATTGTACGGAAACAGATTATGGCTACGGTAACTATGATGGTGGCTATGGCGGCGGACGCAGTGGTGCACGCGGCAAAGGTATCAAAAGTTTTTAATGTGTAACAACTGCTCGTTAAGCACTTTATCCAATATAAATTCCACCTTTGCTTCTATACGAATTTATACTGGTTAGAGTTTTCAACAGTATATAAAAACATTGTCTGAAGACAGATAGATTTTAACATGACAACAGGCAATGAATAGTTTGATGTAATTGTGGATTTTGTTCTGAAGTTGTCAGAGAATGTCTTGTAAGACCTTTATTTTACAGGTGCAGGTGGTGGTTATGCAGGCGGTAAACAAAGAGGCGGAGGTGGAGGCCGTAATCAAAGGCATCAACCTTACTAATAAATTTTATTTGTGATCTTGGTAGGTTTGCTAATTACTTGTAGTAATTTTTTTTATTTATAATATAAAATTTTCTTGCTAGCCCTGCATTACTATTAATTTAAATTTTGTAATTAGCTTCACTAACGCAGGGTCAAACTCTAGTACAAAACGTGATAGACATTGTTTGTTTTGCAGATGTATCGTCCCATCTTTCAGTTCTCAACAGAAAATAGTTCATAACAAATCATTCCATTAATCATTGAACATTGTTAATAAAGTAAATTTAGATCTTTTTTTTATTTTTATTGTAAAGCCACACAATGTTAAAATCAACCTTCTGTATTATTTTTTAATTTTATGTAATAAATAGTTGTAAGTTTATTGTATTTGTATGAGTACAGAGGGCATTGTACTTCCGTGATTTAATAAACTATTTGTGTAAATATTTTTGCTTTTCTTTCACCTAAACTGCAATTAATTAGCGTAAACTTACCATATACTTATTAATTGTCAAAATATTTCATATTTGTAGTTTCATTTTGATAAATGCTTCCTAGATTTTCTTGAATTAATTTGAATAAACGTTTTTGAATTGAATTTACATGATTTTATTTTTTGAGATCTTTGATTTAAGATAAAAATCCAGCTTGTTTAATAAATTAAGATGCATTAAAGCCAAATTGGTAGTTACGGGCCAAATGCTTGAGAAGTTTACATGGAATTATTGTTTGTCATTTCATTGTTTTAAATTGGATTATTTGCCTTACCTGCTACCACTTCTTGCTCTTTGCGAATGATGTTTATTTTAACTGACTTTGCGATTGTAAAATAATATTTTTACAAATCACTTCTAACAATAACGCTTACTTAATACAATGCTACCACTTTATACTCTTTGTGTGTGTTTTTAGGGTTAATTAATTGAAAGGTTTTACCTACTAGGCTTTTAAAATAGAATTTACTTAAAAAGAGTTTTTCCTCTGACATTTGTCGTTTTAAGTGAAATACAGGAGATTTAAAAAGATGCACTCTAATGGATAAGAGGGTTCGTCTTCTAAGGTCTCTTTTATTTCTTTTAATTTGACTGTTTGAAATTTATTATTATGTAAAAATTTTAAGATTCTAAATAATGGATGGTAAGTATGCAGTTTGTTTAGAATATTTTATTTTCAAGGTAAAATGAAATGTGATTTGTTAGAGGTTGTTTTATCTCATTTTATTAAACATCAAATTTATACGCGAGGGATTGAAGGTCTGTTAAAGTTATAATATGATAATAGCAAATTGGCAGTATAGTATATATGTATTTAATTTTATTATAAATAATATATATGTATTTAAATTTAGTATAAAAAAGAGTTGTAGTTTCGATCCATGAAAAAGATAATTCACTTGAAAAAATGGTACTGGTCTTGAACAAAGTAAATTATGTAGGTAAGGCGACTCGTTTCTCTTTGAGCTTCATCAAAAACATCAAGAGACATATACTTGCAGCATATCTTTGGTCAAATAATTTTCTATATGGTTAAAATAAATTAATGTAAAAGAGAGTAATACAAATATTAAACAAAGTTAGTTTGTTTGCGTGTTACATCCAAGAAAATTTTAAATGTATGTTCTTCACAATTTGAAAGCAATGAATCAGAGCCCAACTTATTTTTCACATAAATTGAGTTACTTTGTTTTTTACATTTATGTTGCTTCCTTTTTACATTTCATGTTGCTTCCTTTTTACATTTCATGTTGCTTCTTTTTTACATTTCATGTTTTACAAAGGTCTGAGGATGCAATAAAATACATAGCAAAATCTGTCGCCATAATAATAATAATCTATGTTCGTGACCCCTACCATTTGTTACAATTTATAAAAAAGTGTAAAATCAAATTATTAAATACGTACATTGAATAATAGACATTCGTTTTAATTGTAATTCGAGCCCAGGTCAAGAAAAAACATTTGTAAAGGAAAGAAAAATGGCACTGTTCCTCACATCATTTAAACAAAACAGTTTTGCTTTGTCCTATAGCATCTTCGGGTTTTTAACAAAAATCAAAATATCGATTAGCAATTTGAGGCATCGCAGTTTACTTTGCATTCTTAAAGTTTAAATTATAACATTAAACATAATCTAAGTGATTTGCTCGTAATGTTTCGACTGCAAAGAATTGAAGATGCTATAGTTCCTGTCAAAATCGATGATTTTACGTTTAATGAAGTCAGGAACTGTACTATTATTCTTTCTTTTACGATTATTTTTTATTATCAAGCTAGACTATTGCATCAAGTTTGTTATTTAAACACAAATTTATATAATAATTTTGTAGGAGATAATATCTATCTAATTTAATATTTCTATTGAATATGTATATTCTTCATTCAAAGATATTACAAAAGATTAGTATTTAGTTGAATATCCAACTACTTAATTGTAATAAATGATGAAAATATAAATATGCTATGATGTCGTTGACAATGATCCTATTTTATAGACAAGCAGTGATAAAATAATCATTTTAGGGACATTTTCTATTGATTTTACCATAACCTATAATTTACGAAATAACATAACCTATAATTGATCTTAGATCAAAGAATGGCTCGTTTAAAAAGCTGGCGTTATGGTTTATTTATTGGAGGTATCATAGGAGCAATAGGTTTAACTATGTATCCTATAGCTATTTATCCTATGATGCACATTGATGAATATAGTAAGTAATATGACAAATACGAAGCAATTTTCTCTTATTCTTTGTTACAGAGGCTGTTCAAAAGGAAACTAGAAGAGGAATTAAGCAAGAAGAAGTTCAACCAGGAAGTAAGTGTTATTTTGCTTTAGCAGCCACAATCTTGTTATTGAATAAATAATTAAGACATTCAGCGGCGGAAAGGTCCATATCTGTTTATTTTTCAAATGGATGTGAGCCCTTTTACCGTGGAACGCCTCAATTGTTACGATAGAAATCATCATACCTTTTACTTTTTTTGTTTTTTCAGATATGAAGGTTTGGTCCGATCCGTTTGACAGAAAAAAGTAGTGTGTTGTAAAAATATTTTAATTGTAAATATATACAGTAAGTTTAAAACTACAAAGTATATAGTAATACAATAAATTTAATAAATAAAGCACGTATTAAGTATTCACCTAGAAAAAATCGTCATCATCATCACAGACATTTAGGAACACATCAAAAGCTTCTCTATTGCAGTTTCCATCAACGTTAAATACGTATTTATGGTATGTTCCATCCAGGCAAATAGCTAAAATAATATAATTCCACAGAATTATTTTGTAATAATTACATACAGGCTAAGTAAATGTGAACAGTAAATTTAGGAGGGGTGTTAGGTGACAGTCGCTATTTTAATTTTAATTATTTTTGGAATTAGGACCCCACACTTTTTCAATTCAGCAAGTCTTGAACATGGTGAATTACACATGTAAAAAAATACTTACCAATTACAGAGCTATTTTGTCCAAATGCACATATGCAAGCCGATTCTGCAGGAACAGTGAAGTTTGCTAACGCCCATTGGGAATCTCCGTAATTACCCAAAATGCCTAAACTTGGAATACTGCAAAGAATATCAGTACTTACAGAAAATTACTGATTATTTCTATTATTTAAAACTTACGCCATCCTTCTGTTTAAGTTCGTATTTTTAATAGCAAAGATGTGAACAGTCCCCTTATCGCTGGAACAGCAGAGGAATTCAGAATCTCTACTGAAATTAATGCAGTAGACAGTGGCGTGATCAGAACCCCTCCGAAGTTCAACGAGCTGAGTTTTAGTAGTGGTGTCCCAAACACGTATTAATGTTCCTTTAACTGAAGCAGTCGCTAAGCGAGTTCCCTGCTGATTCAATACTATGCATCCTAATTCACTTCGATGGGCAGAAATGCAAACTGGTGCCGTCGAGGTACCAATTTCTGTGCTATTTAGATCCTATACACACAATTGTAAGCATTTAAAATAAATAGTTTGTTTATGAAGAAAGTGTGTTCATGGTGTGATCAAATAATAGATTGGACGTTTAGTTTGTTTTTAACTTTAATGTTAATGTGTTCAAACTGAGAGTTTTTGAATAGTACAAATACTTTCAAAAGGATAATAATTACTATTTTTTGATAAGATTGAGGAGTACAATTATTATTTGATTATACCAGACAGCTTACTAATAATGTTTTACTTACAACAATTTGTACACTTCCTGTTTTATGTCCTGGAAAGACAATGACCTGTTTTTCTGCGGATTGAAGAGGGCTTAGATCTAATAAGCCTTTAGGATTTTCTTTTGTTTCTATGGTGAACAATCTGTGCGCTGGTGAAGGCCAATTGAAGACGTGGACTTGTGTCAATTGCGCGACAACAATTCTAACATGAAATAAAAACTATCAATCCTAAATATTTATTCTAAATCAACTAGAAGAGAAATGTTATTTTACTAAGAAAGATAACTTACTTGTCTTTCCTTATTCTTACTGCTAAGACGGCAGAGGAGAACGTGAGTTCTAATTTAAATTTCCTTTGTAAATCATCAAAAATCATTAAAATGTTGTCTGGGAACTTAGGTCGAGGTCCCCCAGATACTACAGCGATCGCCTGAGTGCGATATACCATTTCACACTGATTTACGCTTCCCATTAAATCCACTTCTGCAAAAGCATTGGATTTATATACGACAATATTTAATAGTGAATTTTAAGTTGTGATTTGTTACATTCTTTCTAGTCTACTTAAAAAGCTGAGCCATAACTTGTTATTATTTGTTCAGAAAGGACTATATGTTAATTTGAAATCAGAAATACATATAAAGAAATCAAAGTTCAAATATACACTCAGAACAAATGTAAAGTATTTGTACACCAGGATATTTTACGTTACATAGAACAAATATTTTTCAGTGGTCTAAAATATGTTATACAGATTTAATCACATTTATTAAATAATAAATTAGTAAAATATTCTAATTTTAACAAAAATATCAGTTCTGAAACCTACATCCACATTATGTATCTCACGAAAGCAATTGAACTCATTCTAAAACAACCCTATACTATAATTTAAAATTAACTTTAACAATTTGATGATCCTCCTTTGACTTTTATATCATCATTCATACATCTAGAAGTAGATCATATTAAATTTTCAGTGTAATTTGGCAAAATTTTCTTCTATACCAGAAGTGGAGACCGTCTTACAGTGCCTGTTTACTAATGATGCAAGCTTTCTTATATTTTTCTCGAAATGGTTCCATACATGTTAAATAAGGTTTACATCTGGAGACGATAGTGGTGAAAAGTTCTCTTTTGGAATATTTGTCCTTCTTGTAGTGCCGATCACTGATAGTTCGCTAAATGTTTTAACCCAACAATATCAAGGACGATAACCAGCCGACCATCAGTAATCGGCACTACAAGCAGAGCTATTTCCTTTCTTTTATTACAAATGACATCTTTGGGATCATTGTTCTGTTGGAATATCCAATTGTTTCCCAAGGACAGCTTTCCAAAATTTTTCTTTTATTATAAGGTCTTTTCCAACAACACGAATTGATAGTTATAGAATCGTTTAATGTACTGCACAGGGTCGGCCCATTCTAAAATTTTCGTCGCCATACGGTAATTCTATTCACAAGAATGTCTGGTTGCCTATAACTTGATCCTTAGCCGACCCTGTACCTGATTCTTGAACTATCAACTCGTCTTGTTGGAAAGAACCTATAGTATCCAAAGAACCCCATCATTTATATTTCCCTTTATAAATGAAAAAATGTTTAGTCCGCTTGTTGCCATATAGCCTTAACCCACCCTTGATCAGCATGTTTAACGGTTGATTGTAGATTGTTGGGTCTAAGGCTATTCTCCAAAGTTTCCCCCTTCGATCAAAATCAAATATAATGCACTTGGTTTAACCCGTAAACATTACCCCATTTTAAAAATGAAAATTTTTACCTTCATGTTCGTTTACAAATTTCACCTGTTTTTGGCTGTTGACTGTATTGATTAAGGTTTCTTTTGTGAATACTTTGGGAGCACTTATTTTAGGTAAGGTACAAATTGATACCACTCGCTTCTGCGCTCTAGTAGTCAACCACCTTTGGCCATCATGATCTGTGTTCGTTTTTGTGATAGCTTGTCTTTTCATTTTTTTAATTATTAATTGTACTGTGAATGAGTATGAGCAACAACACTTTCAATTTTTCAGAAAGATAATTTGTTATTATGTAGTTTTATAATAATCTTTACTTAATTCCGCTTCTTACGGGGACATCATTCTACAAACTTCAATATAACCAGACAAAACAATTAATTGTAGATGACATGCACTACCATAATAAGGGCATTCACCCTCTACTTTGCTTGACTAGTATGGGGAATTATGGAATTTATATAGTATACAAAAATACTTTCATAAATTACCCAATTCAAAGTTTTCAATAATTTTGTATTTTAAATATAAATTATGCATATTAAAATCTAATTTCTTTTGGTTCATAATCATTTAAGTGACAACTTATTTGGTATTTTAAATCAACATTATGAAAATTCGTATGTTTTTTAGAAAACATCTGTATTTTTCAGGGTGTATGAATACTTCCTTCATTGATTGTATGTATAGCGAGCCTTACACGGTCAATAATAATGACATTACTAATTAGGTCGACAAAGTTGGAATGACGGGCAATAATGATACGAATCTGGATTTTCTGATCTCGTCACATCATAAAGCGGGCCATACATGGTCAATAATAATGACATTACTTTATCAGAATGACATTAATAATGATCGTTGTCAAAGTTAGAATGACAAGCAATAATGATGCGAATCTGGATTTATTGTAATGTCATTATTACTGACAATTTACTGTCAGAGTAATGTCATTACTGGTAATGCCATTATTAATAATAGTAGTATCACAGATAACCAGATAGCTCATCTAATGCTTTTCATTAGAAATGTGAAGGGTTGCCTAAGTTGCAAGATAATTCAAAGAATAGAAGGAGAAGAAAAAAACAAACAATTACGCCTGTAAAATATGCAATGCTTTTACCACTCTCCACGACTTATTATAACTCCCGAAGGCCTATGAAATCTTGCATCATGGCATGCC
>JAWQRP010000124.1:0-40294 GCA_033557875.1 Quadriops clusia | reverse complement strand
ATTAAAAATTTATAATTATTAAAAATAAGGAATAAGACTAATATTAAATTCATTTCAATTTAAATTAATCTCAAATTCAAAAAATATGAAAATATCTCTACTACTATTATGTTCTTCTGTTCGCTGCTATTTACATTACTGCTGCATAAATTTTTAATGAACATGATAATATGTATATGTCGAAATCATAAGATTAAATATATATGTAGGATAAAATGTATGTGTATATGGTAATATGTACACGTGTACATGGTCAGATGTACATGTGCACATGGAAATAATTATACGTGTACATGGTAATAAATATATGTGTACATGGCTGCCCGTGATTTTTCACGGGCATTAACTAGTCTAAATAATAATGATAACTGATTTAGATATTATGATATTTTTATTGTTCTTTATAAATTTGTTTAAGTCAGAAAGGAGTATATTATAAAATTTGTTATTTAAATATTCTTTTAACGAATTTGATTCGATGCTGCATTTCATTTAAGGCTCTTTCTATGTTTCTGATAGTGTGGAAATTCAGGTAATCTATATATTTTTTTATAATAAGGACTTCATTACTCAAAGATCGAGAAGACATAAAAGAAAATGAGAAAATATCTACTAGTATTAAAAGAACAAGACAGTACGATATAAAATGGCCAAAAGAAGAAAAAAATAATACGAATAGGGATAAATAAAGCGTTACCACATTAACGGCCAGTTCCAGCAAGAAAGTAATCATGAGTTAAAGTTAAGCTCTAGTTAGATTTATATAAAACTATAAAATGGGGAAAGAAGCGGTTAACTTTAACTCATGATTACTTTTGTTGGTGCAAGTGACTCTAAGAATAGAACGACCAAATAATAATAATACTTGTACTGAAACGATTCAAATTTAAGCCAAACAGTGAACCAAATGGCTGGTTTGATCAGGAGTGCCAAGAAATGTTCCAACGAATATTATTGGACAACAGAGAAAAAATAGGTACAAGTGTACCTACAAAGAAATTCGTAAAAAGTCATATAACGAGAAATACAAGAAATAGAAGATAAGTTTCAAAATAAAGAAATATCGTTGTTTTATTAGAAGCACAAGGAATTGCAGTTGCCTTAAGTCCATAGAAGAACTTACTAATTACTGAACCTATGGATATAATGATTTTCTGAATTGAGAAGATAAGAGAAATATGGAATAAATTTAACCAATCGGAGAATAATTTATAAGGAGGCTAACGCAAGAAGAGGTGAAAGGTATATTAAGAAAATGAAGAAGAACAAAAACTCTGAGATAAATGAAACTTATGCATTAAGAATAATTTTGTTTATTATAGATGAAAAAAATAAAATAACTTAAAATTTATGGAGGACTTGTGGTGTTGTAATTTTCTAGTACATTATTGTTACGTCTATCTATACTTCGAATTCAAATGGTGTATGTGAAAAATCACAATTTAAAAAACTTGAAAATTGAAGAAATAAAATTTTTAAATTTTTTTACAGAAATTTGTTAGTATTTGGATATAAAATAAATCTGCACGACTTCTATGACAATATTTCTTGACATTTTCAAAAATATCAACTCCCTAAATTTGTGAATCAATTTTTTCTTTTTTTAAACCAAATTTTGCTGAGGATGTAGTTCTGCAAAGGGGTTGGAAAACTAAGAAACAGGTCGGCCTCAGGACCAAGACCTGTCTTTTGGTAAAAGGGTTCATCAAATTTATATAAGAAATTATAAAAATAATATATATAAGGGATCACTCTCATCCAAGACTTAATAAATTGTAGGTTTCTGCCATTAGAGGTACCGAGCCCAGGTAATTGCGTTTTATGTCAGTAATAAATAACTATTCGCTGACACATCTATACACCATTAAGAATCACCTTTGGTTCGACAGTTCGAGTTCATTCATTAATTACTTCGGCGGAGAGCGTGGCAAGTCCAGGAGCTGCAGAAGCGCACTATGTACCATACAGAAATCACGACATCAATATGTCTGCGTGGAAAATAATTAAGCAAGTATTTGTCAACCGCTTCCTGCGCGCATCATTTCTCCCGATAACATTTTTAGGACAAGACGAAGCGTCGCCTGCTTTGATGCCACTTTATGATGATAAACGACCGGGCGTTTGTCAGTGCTTCTCGGCATCCGGTCTTCTTACGATTGTGCGCACAAAGAGAAAAGCTGCTAATAAGAGCACAGGTATCGGTGTGTTGAGTCTAAATATTCCCTGTGAAGCCTCTAAATATTTAGCTATGAACTGGTGTAGTTTTATTAGCCGCGAAGGCCCCTTTAAAAGTAACCATATCAAAGTTTCCGCCTCAATACATCGCTCAACCGCGTCCGCAAATTTAGAAGGACGTTCGTTATAAACGACGTATTGCAGTGGCGGCGTAGCTAGTTAAAAACTCACATCCATCATTCACTTTCGGTAGAATTCGTTACTGCTTAATTAACTATGTTTTCGTTCATCATTAACAAAGTATGTAAAACACATTTTCTCTTGTCTTAAACAACCTCATGCCAACCTCCCGAAGTAGTATATCACTGCAAAAGACCAAGCCGAGAACTTTCGCGAAGAGACAAAAAAAATTGCGTATTTAAGGTTGTTTAAATTTAGACCTCCAGAAATATCCGTTGAATTGTTTATGGTATGGAAAAATAAGTAGCGTGAAACTTATGTTGCATAACTGAAATAAAAATGCAATGGAAAAAGTAGTACCTACTTCCCAAATCTTATTCATAATTTGTAGAGTTAAAGAGTCTACATACGCCACTGGATTATATCGACGTATTTAACAGCACGTGTTAGGTGTTAGAATATATCTTCATTAGAAGACGTTTGTATGTAATATCCTCACCTCAAAGAGCTTTTTGTTTTTGCAATGTTGGATTTATTAGTATTTTTGTTGACATTTCCAAAATGCTGCTACTTAGTTGACAAATTTATAATTGAAAAAAAATCGAGCCGAGAATATCGTATTTATTTTGGAAATTTTAAGATCCGTTAATGAAGTTCACTATAAGCGGAAACCTATACGACCGCCTATGTTTATTTTTGATCATCAAAGAAATTAAAATTACTTGCGCATAGTCCCGTTGATAAATATGAAAGGATTATAAGTAATTAAAAGCACGTATTTTAAAAGAGTTTTATGTCAGCAGGCTAAAAATATACATGCTTGCTCATAAGAATATCCGTAATGCGTAAGCTCCTTACCATTCACTTAATTATTTTCCTTTCTACTTAGTCACATCAACTGCATCAAAGTGGTTGTTAATAAGAATTCAGACGAAAATTATTTGTGATCCACTAGCACAGTTTAACGTGATTTCTATTTAACGCTGTTTCTTTGAAATGATTAATAAACAATGGCTATAAAAGTGAGAAATTTATTCACGCGTCCTCACTTTAATTGAAGAAAGAATTATATTTTTCAGTAGACTCTTAAAATCCCTTTCCGCCGTTCCAGGAATCCAGAAGATGGAAAAAGAAGGAACAAAGTGTACCACAGTACGTAAGCCCCAATAGAGTGGTAGAGCACAGCGATTTTCCCTAAAACTCAATTAACGACTCATCTTACTAAATGAAAAGTGATTGAACGTGTCACTGCAATCAAGGAAACAATTCAGTATGCCATTAAAAGTGACGATTGAGATGGAAATTACTCCGGCTGGTCTGCAGAGATAAACAGCGGAGTGGTCCCGGAGATAGACTGGCCCCTCGGAGCCGCCTGTGTTCACAATTAATCAAAAGAGAATTGACGGAATGGGTTTTAATTACTTTGCAAAAGCAACGGCATACAGCAGCTAGCAGAGGCCGACAGACGCGAATTTGCAGCGACGCTCTGCTATCGGCGTCCTTCCCTTGTACCGTGCTCGGTTTAGCAACGATGTCTGGAATTTCAATTTAAAAAACATCACTACCCTTTTCATATTTTATTCAATACGTCACAATTAGTTAACATCTCTATTTTAGTAGTCATTTCCACTCAGCAGTGCAGAACTCACATAAATTCCGTGTGTAGGCGCGTTATTAAAAAAAAGTTGACCTTTGTGAGGGGATTTTTAATTTTTAAATAAAAAATAGTTTTGTCTCTCAATTTTCGAATATTGGCTGCATCAGAACATTTTTTAAACTGATACAATGTATGTACAGGGTCAATAAATTCTTTTTAGTAGAAACTCTCCATAAAAATAACCTTTACTTAGATAAATTTTAATAAAATTAGAATATTTATTTATTGGAGTATTTTAATCCTCCCAGTCGAATATCAATTTATTTTACAATGTATAATGTAATATGTATAAATGAGTCGGCTAGTTACAAAAACGACCATCCACCATTTTTTGAGAAATTTGGTTAAGAGTAGTTTCTTAAAGTATTTTTCCCAGGAATCCAGTGGTGGCAATGGTTTGTTACAAATGCGACCATGAATATTAAAAAAATCAATTTTAAAATTGGGAGTTATTACAGAAACGACCATATTTTTCAACAAAAAATCGCTATTTTCTCGAAATGATGTCAAATGGATATGGCCGTCTTTGTAACTAAGCGACTCAAATATCGTTGCTTCAGGTATAGAATAGTTAAGTACAATTTTTGTAATTAACAATACGTTGATATACTGCACAAACTAATAACAAATTCGATCGTTTCAAATTTATCGCTTTTATGCACAATGAAAGTTCCATAATAGGTTCATAAATATCCCGTTCATAGAGCGAGGAAACTCCAGAAACTATTGATTAAATTGGTGTAGATTAAGATGAAAACAATCGAGGAGAAGTTATTCGAAAACGTCGAATACACTACGGTAAATTAGTGGTTAAGAGTTCTAAGCTCCGGTAACTTGTATAGGTATGGCTTACAAACAATGGCAGCGTACTTCACCTTAATTAGAGCTCTCTCATATGGTAATAGCTGATGAAAGTTTAATTTCGCGTCGCTTGTGGCCCAGTAATTAGAACTCGCAAACACCAGGATTCAATAGCGGGAGCCGAGGCTCTTTGTGCAAAGATCTGCGTCTCTGCTAATTATCCCGCGTGAGTGTTGAACATAAACGACAAGATTAAGTCTATTAGGCGTTCTAACTCGTGCAATTTGCATGCGCTCGGGACCGAACACGACGCTCACGTGGGGTTTACTGGATGTGTCATATTACCTATCAGGATTTTCAGAATCTACACATACATGTCTTTATTGCTCCCTCTAAACTGGAGACATTCAAAACGCCTCTTCATGCAAAACTTGGCTGGTATGAGAACAATTACCAAACTGCTACGCTTGGTTTGGAGTAAATTTGCGTGAGGCTAAAGTTATGTACCTACTTTTTTCACTTCATTTGCAGAACTCGAATATGATAGCAGAAATTCCATTATAGGCATTCATTAGGCACTTAACATAATCACTGCTTCAGCACATTTCCGCTCTACACTCACATGTAATGAGAGTTTCTGGCAGTAAAGCTGTATTTCGTTAAAACACGGGACTTTAATTGAATGTTGTAAATACAACTACATATTCTTTCAATTTACAAAAATCGTGTAAGTGACAAAATTGGGCGTTTTCCTATGCAAACTTTCGTTCAAACTTTGACCTGCATATCGTGCAAATTGTATCTAGCATACGGGGAAATAAGAATGAAACCATGAATTATAAAACGATAAACAATAAATCGTGCGATGTAAAGTACAGTCGGGGACGAATGCATTCACATATCTCAAAATCAAGACAGTAACTTGTGTTTTTGCTGTACAGTTATGACCCTGCCTTACTAATACAATACACTGAAATAAATGCCGAAGGAGATATTGAACAATTAAGTTGATTTGTTTGTGAACAACTTCAATCAATGCACCAACTAGAAATGACGTTTCAATCGCAAGGATTTATTAAATGGACGGTTTCAGTTATACTTGTTTATGCTCCTCGCCGTGCCCTTGCTGGGTACAAACGTTTAAAGGGAATCACTTTTGCTACTTTGATATTGCGTGCAACATTATGGACACGTTTTTATTTTTTTGTTTAATATTTCGAAAAAAGTTCTTTCTTATATACATACAAAGTAAGGATAATTTCATATATCCTTTAATTGCGTGGTTTATGAGGAACTATAAATTTTAATATGCAGGAATTTATATTATGTTCTACGAAGAAAAATTCAAATTAATGTTTTAAATACAAAGCATTTATTTTAACTAAATTTATTATATGTAGAAATTATAAATTTAAATGTATAGTAATCCATAGGTAGGTACTACAAAATATTTTTATTTAATAATTTTTTTAACTTTCATGCAGTAAGTGCAATTATGGACAAAAAAGGTAAATTAAGTAATAATCTCGATTGAAATGAAGTGTTTTAACTTAAAGAATCGCCAAAAAAAAAACAACAATGCCACACAAATCGTATCGTTCATACTTTCGCCCTTGACAGCGGCAGAAATGGACCAACTTCTGAATATGCGGCATTGTTCAGTCTTTATTAATCGCCGGTAATAAACGCAGTTAGTTGAACATGTGCAGACAAGTCGGGGGCGGGAGGCTACATTCCGCTACGGACGCCTCATAGCACATATCTCACCCGGCTAATTGGAGAGCGTTTTCACGGGTGACGCGTCTGTCAAACAACGACTGCATTGCCAGTTTATTTTATCTTGTAGTCCTATTTTAGCTCACATAAAAAATACCAAGTCGAGTGACAAGTTTCTCTCTGCCAGCTACAATTATTTTAGCTATTTGCTGCTTAACTAAAAATAAAACGCTCTACTGTTTAGATCCGCAATGAAGGAAACATCTGTTCTGATATCCACTTCCCATGACAAAAATTAATGACGAGACTGTTGTTGTGCGAAGTAGTCTGTTTCTTTCGAATCAAACTAATGTAATGTAATGTAATTGTCCTCACCATCACCGCTGTGAGTAAAATTGTAAATTTATGTAATATAAACTTCCGTAAACCGCAGCCAATCATTTCATGTTAGAGTTTGGCAATTTGCTCTAAACTAGTGGCCAGAACATTAACTTCTATATAATATACATGATTTAACTACGTTAAAAAAATATTTACATTTTTATTATGAAAAGTATTATCGTTACTGCATAATTTCGCCGAAGGATATTCTTTGCGGAATGTTTTAGGTTCAGCGATCTCCACTATATTGTCTGCTACACAATTAGTTCAGAAAGCGGGGGCGCCAGCAGACTCCTAGTAAAAACTAACTCCATAAATCGCGACATATAGATTTGTATAAGAAAGTTTGTGTCTTCATTATACCGGTAGGTCGTGGCCTTATAAAGCCTGCAGAACGCTAAATTGGCCTGGGTTGACAGTCGATGACAACATCATCAGCGATCTCCCTGCTCGAGACATTGTTTTTCATCGCATGAAACATTCATTCCCTAACAAAGCATTGTGATGTATGCGAGGTCTTTATTAGTAGTCGGCAATAAATGTAGCTAGCTGACTTGGCGGCCTAATCTGTGTTCATAAAGCGGCAAAGACATCAAAAACTTCCAGCTTCCCAAGCAAAACTTCGAAATTGGACCGATAATACCCTAAATACTGTTATATTGGGATGGAATGTGTGGATTTGTCTCCAATATGCAACTGTAGCGCGAGATTTAAAGCTATTCTCATTTGATTGTCTTCGTCTTTTTTAGCTATAGAATCCAGGGAATATAAGCAGATCGGTGCGGTCTTCATGTCAAATCGAGAATGCCCTGACAATAGACATGTCTGTAGTACAAATCTTGGACCACCAGCTAAGAACAGGAGCTCGGGATTCACAAAATGATACGTAAAAAAAGAAAGAAGTTTGGCGTGCTTCGGATTGTAAAATGAATAAATATTGATAAACGGCGAAAGCCTTTTTTTAATTTGCGCGTATAAGAAAATACCGCCACCGACCGGCCTAATTTTATTCACTTCAAACGCGATATAACCCAAGCTGAAAATTAACTGAATTTGATACCATGCACATTTAAAATGACATTAGCATTTTCCTATACGTATGTTTAATGAATTGATCGTTTAAAATACATTTTACATAATACGCTTACTGTCACTAAAATAAATTAGCGATTAATATTTCTATACAAGCACCTATTAGTTACAATTCACATTTAATGAAACTAACTTTATTTGATTAATTTTAATAATTTTCCTCTATTAGTCTATGTATATTCAAGATCTAATTATTTCAAAAATCGGAATTTATTATTACTAATAGAGAATAGAATTTGTACTTTCAATTGCATGATTTGTATGCATAACGGATTAAGTAAATTTACTTTTTTTCGAAGTACAAAAAATATATTTTTGTACATTTACACAACTTATTTTACTAAAGGCTGTATGTAGGAAATTCTTATTGGACGACTATACGTAAATAGAATGAAACAATCAAATTAATGAACGAATCACTTTATTGCAGTATCAACACACGAATTGATTAAATTTGGTAGTAATTATAAATACATGGAGGAAACTGATATGTCTGTTCGAAAAAATAGTCGTGTGTATATATTAAATTAGTACAACGATTGGATTCTATACTTTCCATACAGTGTATTTTCGTATTGTATATTATTCTTAATAATATAATAATACATAATAATATTATAATAACAAAGATTTACTTACAATCTACACTAATTACATACATAGATACAAGATTTTTATACGGCTGTACGAACACAGCATTTATTTACAATTCTGCTCTACTAGCGTCCAATACGCGGTGAATAATATAAGGAACAAAAAGGTATATCACATTTACTGTACAAAACTAAATGGGTCGAGCTCCATATTTATTGTCCGAAGATTTATAAACACTTGCCGAGGTAGATCAGGGCCACAAACCGACCGACAGTCAGGCTTTATTCAAGGCGATCGGCTTCAGCGGAGTCTCTGATCCCGAAGATATCGAAGATGTTGACGAAGGTGATAATCTCGAAGTAGTGGTGAGGCCCAAAGGCAAACCGATACCACTCGCTGAAGAAGTAGACGGAGATTCGTTTCCTTTGGCAATGACTGAAGCAACCGTGTTGGCGCTTGAAGTGCTGGTTCCACTACTCGCATTGTTTTGAGCCTGAATCAAACCGACTCCTAAAGTTCGTGAGTACGTTTCTAACAAAGACACGTCAGGAGCTCCGCTGCTGTTAGCGCTGGCTACGAGTTGCTGCGCTGCCGCGGGCCCATAAAGACTTCTGTAGAACTCATGGGTTCGAGCGTAAGGTGATGTGTGTAGACCCGGAGGTGGGAGCCTACCAGCCAAAGGTGGTACTAATCTACCAGCTGCGGTGGAGTACAACGTAGAAGATGCTGATTGTGGAGGGCCATCGCTCTCTTTACTCGCCATGTCCGCCAGAGACCATATTCGCGGCTTTGAAGAAGAAGTGCCGGAGAGTTGAGGTGGCGATGCTGAAGACCTTGGGGGTAAAAATGCAGGGTGGTTGCGATCGTACACGCATTCAGGGCTATCTGGGCCGCTATCGGGCCTGGATTCGCTCCACTCACTGCCAGTATCTGGTGCCAATCTTGTGTGGGATGGTCTATCACCATCTTCACTTGAACCAGTGCCAGAATCTTTGGAATCTGAAAGCAAAATTACATTTAGTTGAACGTAAATTTAGTTATCCAAACTTTATTTTTGCAGATAGAATGATTCGCTGAAAATAAGGCAATTAGCTTACCTAAGAGGTCTTTCCCATCGGTGCTTTTATGATCATCGTCGTCGTTATTATTGTCGTCATCTTCCACCCGATTGCGCGGTTCCCACGTCATCTTGTTCTCTTTTTTCAGTCTCCTCCTCGCATTAGCAAACCACGTAGAAACTTGCGTTAAGGTCATCTTCGTAATGATGGCCAGCATAATCTTCTCTCCTTTGGTTGGATAGGGATTTTTCTTATGCTCATTGAGCCATGCCTTCAAAGTGCTGGTCGTCTCCCGCGTGGCGTTTTTTCGTCTCGCTCCGTTGAGGTCCATTCCGTATCTGCAACAAAGAGGTGCGAGTGTCACACTAGAAAAAGGTCTACTGTAACTGTTTGTAATCTGAGAAAGTAAGTGCCTTTAGGTGCCTGTGTTTTTATTCAGATAGGGAGCAATTCTATTTCCGAAGCCGTAGCCATTACGGGGCTTAACCCTTATCAAAGATTAAACTTCGGCAACTGCTGAATTGACGAGATCGAAATTAAATTTTCTACCATTTTCACGGAATCTCCCCATTGATTGCTGCCGGGACATCAGGGGCGGATTCAAACAATTGTCTTAAACTATACGACACTTAAACATACGTTATTTATATACATTCACTAGTTTAATATAACTTTGAGTAGTAGGTTTATTTAATGGAAGTATATGTTTATTTGCTTGCTAAGAAACAGTTTTACTAATTCCTGCATATAATCGTAATTTAAATATATAAATATTTTATCGTTGCGGATAATTGCGCTAAGCGCTATGGGAATATCATAATATTACGTACAAAGTTAACAGATGTGCTGGAGTTGGAAACTATCTTAAGTTACCGCTGGGACTATGTACAAGAATGAAATTGAAACAAACTGTCATGACATTTCTAAAAGGAGAGAGATAGAGAAGAGATAGATTTGTAGATAAGAGTGAAAGAGACTAAGCAGTGAAGCGGCGTGCATTTGATTATATTTCTATTGGCAAACAGGAGAGGCAGCGATGAGGGTATTTGCCCAGGCGTGCCAGGGGAAGCGTATAGATGGGAAATTAATAAAGCTGTCAGTTATCAGCGAGAAGGCGCAGTGGAGCGGAACATTTCAATCTGATGATTTGACTAGAGCCAGACACACAAATGGCATTGCAGAGTGTTGTGCCCTGTTTGAAATGCACGAGTCGGGGTTTCATTTAAAAATCGGCGTGTGATAGCAACACGCTACCTTCCTCCCTCAGCAGCCGAACTGATCGCATTATCAGCTTGTTTCCATAGCAATTGCTAATCGCAGCACTCCATGCAGATCACTTCCGCTCTGGAGAGTACCAATGAGCGATCCGTCAGCGAGGCTGCGCGGTCATTTCGCCACTTTTCACAGAGGTGACAAGTTAGGTGGCTCTTCGAATTTGTTTTTTATGCCCATAGAGCCATTGAATTTTCTATGATGGACTAACTGCAGCTTTTCCACCTCGACCGACAGACGTCTCTTCTATTATTCACCGCCATTCCGTGCTGCCAATCAGGTGTAAATGTAGTAGCTCTTCGATTTTTAACGAAACACTGACGGGGCATGATCTGCGTTATTTGATTTATTTGACAAATCTCGTGTGATATTTTGAACGAGAAAACACCAAAATATGTGTTTTATGTACATTCTATGGGTCCCAAAATCCTATTACGCCACAAATTGTTGTTGGTTAACGCTTGTATATTAAATGTTGAACTATTAGAGAGCTTAACCATCTAATATATATAAAATCTCTATTTTATCTGTCTGTCTATTTATGGATCTGTGGGTCTGTCCGTAATGAAAACTACACTGAGAAAAATGAATCGGTTGATTTAACAAATATCAGTTTGTTAGAAATTCGTACATATAAGACAAATAACGAATTGCATGAACATTAAACACATTCGCAACTTTAAACGGTAAAAAATGTTTCAAGAACAATTAATTTGTTATGTCAGCGATATATTTTTCCCAGTGTAGAGGCACGTGCGAGATTAACTAAAATGTCAGCGCCTCGTCGGTAACTAACTTGAATACTGTATGGTGGATTGTCGGGGAGTGCTGAAATATACACACACCTTTGAATAAAAATGACATTTCCAGACATCCATCGTAATTCTTACATCACGACCATGTACGACAGTTATTAATTGTTGATTTAGTTAATAAAGAGAAAAAGATATATAAAGAAAGCCTTTATTAAATCTTGGTTCAATTTTATCGAACTTTTCGGCTGATGCCATCTATAATCCAACGCGGAAAGTAAAGAAATCTAATTCTCTGAACAACGCGGGAAATGTCAAAGCGCATCGCGCGTTTGCATTCATGTGTCTCATGTATTACGACCCTGTAATCTGAAGTAAAGAATAACATGCGTTTGGTTTCCTAGCTCATCTTATCCCAAAAAATTCTGTCAGTAACTGATATTTTGCAAAATGTTTTGTAGGTTTCTGTAAAAAAGTTTATACTTTTGTGTTAGTTCCGCTAATTACCGCTGTGCGCCACCACTTTCTTCAGGTTAAAAATTAGATGAATTGCCGGGCTATATTTATATTCTTCAATCTCTTTATTCAATGCTTATACTTTTGTGTTAGTTTCGTTAATCACCGCTACGCGTCACTACATAATTTATAATTTCTTCATCTATATGTATTCCATTTTCCATTTTCTTGGGATTAAATCCTTTTAGAAATTAAAACCGCATTGTTGTTACTTTTTCCTCTTTATTAATGCCCTGCAGGTAAAGGCATTAATAAAGAGAAAAAACTAACAACAATATGGTTTTAATTTTTACAAGGGCTTAATCCCAAGAAAGAAATGTCAATTAAAATAACAGCCCAAGAAAGGACAAAAACAATATGTATTCAATGATTATACTTAAAAAGTGGTCTAAAAATTCAGTGGCGCGTCATCGTCGGTTTCGCATCGGTCGGACACGACCTTGAAAGTTGAAAATTAGGTTAGGTGAATATGTCATTTGTGATAGCGTCAAAAATCAAGGTGTTAAACAGTATTTGGTGTTGCTTGGGGTTACCTGATTTTATAAAAATTTCTTCAGTCTGCAAAATTAATTAGTTATTAAAACGGAGCATCCAACAAAAAACGCAAATGATGAAACCGGCAATAGCACTAAGACTCTATAAGAAAAGGAAAAAGCCGTCAGGTCAATTCTTTAGGTTCAACGACTTTGAAAATTTTATTTCTAATAAATGGAATCCAACTAAGAATCGCACATGTTCTAGAATCGTCCGATTTGCAAAAATCGGGCTCCCGTCTAATATTGATTATAATCTCTGAGTTAAAAAGGGCCAGAACAATAATCAGGAAAAACAGGGTTCAGGGGCAAAAAACAATAATATTTTCATCGCAAGTTTGTCTGGGAGGTTCATTTCAACCACGTTCAAGTAGCTTAAAGCGCTAAACGTTAGCTTTTCTACGGAAAATCCGAAAATCGTGTTGGACAACGCATCGATTATCTGTCTCCCAGGTCCCGACGAATGTCGCGGTAATATTCCCGGACTTGGATTTTATTCATACCCGCCAGTCATATTAACAACGCATGTCGACTGCTGCCTTTGACACCTTTTGTGATGAAAGATTCAATAGCCCCCGCGACGATCGGTCGCGTCACATACCCAAGTCATTAGGGAGCTCCGTCACCGGTACAGGCGTCCTGGAGATTGTTCAATCTCCCCGTACATATGCGCTAACAGGAGCTCTAATGGCATTCCAAACTGCAGCCAACTTCTAATATACGTCATGTAAATTAGGAATGATGTATTGATATTTAATTACGGGTTGCACATCTATTTTTCTGGACCCATCTCATAATCCGTTATGCTACGAAAGTGCGTATGTAAATGGTGGCGGCAGATGGAGCCAGTGCTCACTCGTGTAGAAAAGCGCGGCTCGGATTGCACCTGGCGGCTACGGACTGTCTTCGTTAATAGTAAACCATCCTATCAGTGCGCTCATCTTCCGACTTATCGCTACATCTTTACCTGGTTAATGTTACCTTATACTTAAAGTGTCACCGATTACTGACTTTACTTTACGTCACTCGGCCGTACTACGGAAAACAGATAGACCTTCCACTTTAAAGTAATTACACGAAAACATTTTCTTTAATCGCCACAATTCACACAACCTACTTGAGAAAAGCTCATCAAATGTATAGTGGAAAGAATATTTAACTCTTCCGTCCTTCGCCCTCTAAAACATACTAACGGTAAATTCACTTGTTTATACAATACACAAAGCAGAGCTTTATTTCGAAATACACCTACAAATGTTAGTGGTAATTGCGTGTAAACACGGGAAAGCGTTTCGTGTCAATTAAGAAAACTCTAAGCACCGCACGCTCGCCATGGTGATTCTGTTTATTTGGCCAAAGATAATTGGGACGTGATATTCAAAATCGGCGTTTCGAATTAATGATAAACACAAAGTCGATCAGACCGGTTAATTTGTACGCCGTTCGTGTGGATACAGAGGAAACAACAGGGTCGAAATGTGCGAATTGCCGTTCGGAGAGTAACAAGGGCCGTAAATGTCAGGAGCCCATAGTGTTGAAACCATTTGTCATAAAGTAGTGTATTTTATCGAAGGTCATGACTGGCGGAATCGCATGAAAAAAGTAATAACATAAAAGCACAAAAAAATAGTATATTTTCCAAATAAACGCAAAACGGCCGAGACATTTCCATATATCTCCCTCGCCTTCGGTGTTTTATGAAATGTGTTCCCTCACGCACAGTACGGGGAACGTAGCTTTCCTCTACATAAAAATTTCGATACTCAAATCAATATCTTCCCCGATAACATTCTTACAAACGCTATCAGTGTCGATAAGATTCAGAACATAATTCCGGTGATTTATGTATCTCTGGAAGAAAAGCCGTTTAAAATGTAAATGCACTGTTTTTAAGTGTTCGTAAACCCGGAAAATCTATGTTGGAAATCTAGTTAATGTGTTTATTTGATGTTGAAGTAAACATTTTAGCATTTTCATGGTTTTAGGCATTTATGCTTAAACTTTATAGCCTGCTAATATTATTAAGTACGCATTCACCCTCATGCAAAACAATATTTACGTACTACGTCAGAGAAAGAACAGATTTTCTGACTGAAATAAATCTATTTATTTCACCGTAATTCGTTTCAAAGGCATACAGAGTAAAATTATTGTAAAATTTAATTGTTGCAATTTTACAAAGGCACAGATCAAAATTTTATGTAATTTTGCCATACATATTTGTGTAAGAACTAAAATCGCGATTTTAGGGTCCTCTAATAGCAAAGCCACTCTTGTTAATTTATAAGAACATTTTTATTAGTGTATACTATAATATGTAAGGCAGATTTATTTATAAGTAATTAAACAACTTATTAAAATCATTTAATGGTCACAAATAAATATATTTATATGAATTAAATTATGTATTTGCAATAAAAATACAAACACTTACTATATAGTAAAAACTTAATTTATTAATTTTATATTCATCATTTCTTTCGTTCTGTATCACAGATAAATAATCTTCATCTGGAAACAACAATGGATATTAAGATAAAACGAAATATATTTGTTTATTACAAAGAAACGCGGATTTAAATTCTCAATAAATAAATTCTTTGGTAGAACGATAATTAATAAATCTATTTGCTAGAAAACTGGATTTGTCGCACCATTGGCATAAAAAACGATATTTATTTAATGACAAATAACTCTTTCCCTCGGTGGTACGATCTAGAATTTTCAACCAAATTTGTACAAATTATATGATAAATGCATTCCCCTTAATCTAAAAGATAGTAAAAAGCGTCATAGCGCACTTATTACTATGCAAGAACATGCTTAAGCAGCAAAAATGTTAATTGTGTCAATGGCGTGCCTTTTGCTTAGACCTAGTGATCTAAACGTAAGGTCTGGATCAATCGTTTGGTGTCTCGGAACCACACACAAGTCAGCGAAATAAAAACTGCCAGTGATTATCTCCTCTGACGTATGTGTAAGACTTAAAGTGCAAATGATTTATTAAATATTAATAACTGTCGTTGTGTGTGGCCAATTTCTGAGGATATCAACAACATATTATGGAATTAGCAGGCTTATCTTATCATACTTGACATAATTACGGACAGATAGAGCTTGAATTCAATTAGCGAATAAATAGATTTTGAAGTTAATTAGCACTGTATTTACATAATGCAAATGGTCACTCTGTGCAGTCGGCTTCTACATACAAATACCAAATTACGCGGATCTCTTCTTATTAATGCGGTAATACTTACTGGCCGACTACGTGACTCTATTTTAATGATACACAAATTGCCAATTAATAAATCTGCACAAGCTTTGCGCGCGGACTTCTTTCTGCAGAAACGAGACTAACCGAACAAAGCGGAGAATCCCTTCCCGTTCGCATTTTACAAACTGTTGACTCTTGGAAACGTATTTTTTAAGTAGTCCTTACGTTGTTACTACTTTGTTCTTTTGATCTTCAATCAGGTCATCAATCATCACATTTGTTACGTTTGTATTCTGCGTATCTAGAATACATCCAACATAGGTAAGTTAATTTAACTAGCCGAGGGATTTCAAAAGTACATAAGTTTTGATGCATGGAACAGTTAGCAGAAAGAAGTAAGGAAGATGGATTGCCAACCAGATGCTCGCTTAAAAATTATTTTAACTGGATTATTAAATGTGTGGAAAATATTTGATTTATGATGCGCAAAAGGTTGAAGGTGTCAGGAACATGTATGAGTGACTAAATCTCTTCACGCTCGTAGTGGCACGTTCCTAATGTTCAATTGTATAAATCGTTAATTTGATGTATGAGTAAATTCACCAGTAGCTTTCCGAAAGAGTATTATGTGTTTGGTGTTTGGAATTAATATGCAAGTAACAATTCGGAAGTCGATATTGTCCATTTCCTCAAAGAATGCAACTGATTAATAATGACAATGGCCAATACACGAATACGTTCAAAAGCCGATGCCCTCGCACGTGGACGGAAGGATCACCAATTACATCGCATTGTCGCCGCGCGGACAAGACGTTCTCCTTACATGCTCACGGTGGCCGCATGTAGAATGTCTATTAACTCTGACTCATGCCCCACGATCGGTATGCAGATTTAGTGTTATAGCATACGTGATTGATTTTAGTTAGACGCTAGGCAAGTCATGGATAACAGGTAGTGCGAACATAAATTAGAGATAAACTGAATTGGTTTAATCGTTAAATGGATTTCGCAACTGTTCCATTCCGATTTTATGTACGTGTTTGTCACAAGTCTGGAAAATTATTACTTGTCGAAATGTTTCTCTGGAAAGCTTGGCTGGAATACCTGCTTGATAGACACAGAAACTCTGTGCAAGAATGTTAGTAATTGAAAGAACGACGATGTATTCAGTTGAACAACTAGTAGCCCCAAAATTTCCGTCTAAGGTATTACTCACATACAGATAATGTATTGCAATGTATCCGTGAAATTAGTTTAGCAAACAGGGAAATGGCAAAAATGGTATTTGTTATTCGTTAGTTCTGCTGGGTGAGTCGGAATTGACTCCTGACCCAAAAGAAAACAAACAGGTGACAAATAAAAATTTAAGCAATATATTATTTGACCGATTGTCACTATTTATACCTATAATAAGTAACCATCTTATATTTTTGTTTGTAAATCGACAAATTGATGAAAACTTCTAATTAATAATAACGTTAACTAACACATTTACAACACGTTACTATGTACGCTAAGTAGCACCAATGAGTTAAAATTATACCATTAGCGATGCAGGGATGTTTAAATAACTTTTTCAAACATTTCAAACGTTTTTCTAGTCATTGGATCTAGAAGTTTTGTTTCCTGCAGACTTTGTCTATATCCCGTCTCTTGGGTCCGGAATTAATTCCGACTCACCCTGTATGATATTAATTAAGTAACTTGAATTAAATTATTACTAAACTATTTTCTAATGAAAACTTCATCCTCTTCCCAAAAAGATCAATATTTGAAAAATAAAGCAACTTAATAAAGATTTGGCAATTTATATGAAATGCTCAAATAGTTAGATTTGATTATCTTCCTGTAATGTGTCTATTAAGTAAATGTATAAGGGAGGAAGCAAGCACTCAAGAGTGCAGCAGTGGATTTCAATTAAAAGAAAATCCTACTAATGTTTTATTCAAGAGTGTGGGTGACGTGTGAAGTTCTCCAGGGACTTAGGGCTATCAAATGGTTGGGGTGTCCCGCCTCGTTATCGCTGTTAATAATAAATGATGTGCCTCTAGACGGTGGGCGTTCGGACCGCGAGCGACGGCTTCGTGGCCAGCCCGACACATTAACCCGTCATCAGTCACTACTCCCACAATGCCATGTAGTAGCCTGCGTACAAACTGTTTGGGAAATTATTGTTTCGATTGATTTCTTTTGTATACATACAATGTCGACAAAGCCAATCAAACTCATCGACATCCTGTTACGCGAAAAGCTTTTGGTTCGGCAGTTGTTTCGAGATGGCTTTGTTGAAGGATCCGTGTTTCGCGTCAAAAATTCATTTATTTCAGAACATCATTATTTTAAGGATGTCGATACACGATTAATGTTGATTGATATCTTTGTTGAATTAATTCACATTCAGTTACAATATTCCCTTTTTACTCAGGCCAGGACAATTTTTCTCCCGCGAATATCAAAACCTTTTCAGGTGTAATAAGTCTAGAATTTGAAATTAACATAAACGTTTCTTACCCATTAAATGGATATCCAGCAAATGCAGCATCATAGGGATGATACACGGAAGGATAGGGCCATGTAGCAGCTCCCGCAGCAAGGTTTTCTTTAAGTTCCAACCCTGCAGCCTGTAATATAAACAATAATTACTCATTAACAAGTATTTTTAACAAGGCCGCTAAAAATTAGCGATTTATTTAACATCTAATACGCTTTCTATATAATCTAGTAAAAGCATATAACGCCCGCTTGCATAACTTCGTACAACAAAGTCTTAGGAGATTTATTGCCAAAGATATTTAAACCTATGCAGAGAGTGAAATTAATCGAAGGCGATCGATCAAGTACGGTGAAATCGGACGTTCGACCAATTAAAATAACGCACTTAATTTTATGTAACATTCAGTGAAAAACAGCTTGAATGTAGAAATTTCGTAATGCGATAATTAAATTTTTATAGCTTTTTTACGGTCCTTATCTAAAAACAACAGTGGGTCTCATGTTATTTCCATATTTTAATAGTAACACTTTGCTTGATAAAACACCCATAAAATCAAATTTGCATCTAGAAATACCTTTTCTTTCAACAAATTTAATGTTCTAGAAAACCCAGTCATCAATCGTCGAATAATGTTTAGAACATTCACAGAAAAATCTTCATTTACATTTCATTCATAATATTCAATACTTTCTCGTATGTAAGATGTAAAAAGTATTTTACTTCAGATGTAAAATTGTCACTTAAATATTGATAATACTACGATAATGTTAGCAGATCATCCTTATCACTTAGTATTAATTTCGAGCAATGTAGTTCGCGCATATTTACATTATGAACAAATTTGATTTGAGTAACGGCGTTGCTTGTGTTGAAAAACCCATAATTTAACACTTTTATCGAATTTAAACTAATTTTAAACAGTGTTGTTCTGACCTTTGGCTGGACCTTATTAATTTATTTGTAATGAAACCACAACAACTATTCGTGTTCAATTTGTTGACAAATCCGATAAAAACTGTTTTTGTTTTCTCATTGCTTATCCATACATTGAACCACTCTTAACAAATACCTACCTAAACGAGAACAGGTTAAACTGAAACTAAAACGCAGATTTAGAAAAAAACCTTTTTTAATCGTACACAAGTACTTGATTACCTAAAATTTACCATTCTGGCAGTTATCATTTGTTAGGACATCGAGACCGGTAAATTGTGATTTATGATGATAGCATAGTGCGACTAGTTTTCCTGTTGATTATGAACACAAATCCGGTTAGTTAAAAATAGGTGCTTTTTGTACTCAATAAAAGTCCGTTTGTACTCACTCAGTTCATAAAAATCGCGCTTTATTGATTGATGGACGGCAGAGGAAAATTCATTAAAATTTACCAACTTTTCACACAATTAAGTACTTTCGATTTGATGTAAAGTGTTTGAATCTGTAAATGGCTAGTTAATGCAGACTATAAGTAATTTATCGGTTGAAGATTTGTTCCGGCAGTGACCTGAATTTTGCAAATCTTCTCTGTAAAATCATTTAATATTAGATCAACATTTCAATTGATTTAACTCCTTTCCAACGTCCCTCAAGCGATGTTGACTGCAGACACGATACAAGATACATTGTTGTATAATTAGTGCAGGACATCGCTGGGATGACGAGCTAATGAGCAGGCAAACAGGGTATCAGAACATGTCTAGGCTAATCACTAACTCCGGGATAGTGGCTGTCTACTCGCCAATCAAACTTTCAACGCTGAACACGTGTTAACATGCCATTTGCAATTGTCTTTAGCCCTGGCTTCATGTAATAATGAACGGTTACATCCGAATTGCGGTTTAGAGAATTTTGTATTAGACATGTTCTAAATGTGTACTAATTCCTTAAATGATATTTTAGATTAGCTCGAGATTTCGTCACTCTATCTTTCCGAGGAAACAAATCTATTAACTATAAGATCTTCAAATAGTCTCACATCAAACTACGAGTTTGGGATTTAAAATTGCCTTAGTTATGAAGAAATAAGATAGGTCACAATTATGAATGATAACGTATTTAGTGGCATAAGAGTACTTAAGTATAAAAAATAATATAAACCCACAGAATCTGATTAATTACCACAATATTATACAATAAATGCTGTTATAAGATTTATAAGATACCTACAATATGCATAAAATTAAATTTAACATAACCCCCTATAACTTTTATTCATACAACTACACCTGAATATTATTTTTTATAAAAATAATAACTATTAGTGAATCTCTCAGTATTAAATTATGAGGGCAGTTAATTGCTTATTATATTATTTTACAGAAATTCCCAATTAGTTATTATTTACATCATGAAGGGTGGGACAATTTAAATCAGCTATGCATTTAGAACACTAAACACTCTTATGCGTATCGAAATGTATAATTCATGTTGCTTTGATGACTACCACAAATTGGTCATTGCAGCTTTCCCATTAATTAGCTTTTTTGCCATCCTTTACCCATTAGTACGAAGTATCCTCGCAACTAATTAATATAAATATATTCACTAAATTACTCGTTTGAAATTCATGTCATAATAAACAAGCTCATGAACTGTATTAATTATGCAAAAGATACAATTAAAACTTAAAATAAAGCATTGTGTAAAAAAAGAAAAGGTTACTACATTCGTACGTACCGCAGTCGCGCTAAAACAATAACACGCATACTGGTAGTAAATTATTAATTGAAGCGCAACAAAAAACATTTTGTTATGTATAATTCACACATCCAAGTGAATACCATTAAAATAATTAATCATATCCACTCATCGCAATATGCATACCGTTTAATCGTTTGAAAAAATGCATTATACGCGCTTCCTTTGTAAATTTTCCTTTTAAAAAATTATAAAATGCATGTTACTTGTTTTAATATTAAAAAATTCATACCTTTTTGTCTGTGCAATAATAGAAAAGAAATGCATTAATATCAAACGATATGACGCACATCCGGATGAGCTCTTCTTAAACATTATGTGCATAATTAAGAAATTTATAAAAATCATAAAAAAGTCGTATAGCCATTGTTTTTTGCTATTGTAATGCACCTTCATTAACAGTCATGATTATTAATTATTTTATTGGAAATGTTACAATTGCATCGACATTGTCTTGACTTTCAATTTGCGTAGGTATGTCTATTCTACATTCTTCGTGTTAAAAATATAATATTTAGAACTTGGACACACATGAAAACTATTTTTTGTGTTCTCAGTCAATGTATGTCTATTCACTCTACCGTACTCTAATTACTATTACATACAGCGTGTAAGCCGGAGTACACGTATTTTTTTGTTTGTGTGCAAATTCAAAGATTCTTTTGTAATAATTACTTAATAATTAGTTCCCAAACCAATTACTCTATATAATTTTATGCGACTATTTACCTTTATTCCATTACATTAATTATTTCAATTTAGCCAATTGTGTGTGTACGAGATGAAACCAACAAAAATTATTCCTAGACTTCATTTGTACAATGCACCATCATAACTCGTTAATTAACAAACCAAATGAAAAAAGCAATCCAATTCTTTTGGTACGGTTGCACAATAGAATATATAGGTATATATCCTACATACGACAGAGATGTTTAAAATTTTAATTTGTTTAACATTATGAATAAACGCAGTTATATAAAAAGCTAGATTAGGATTACTAATTAATTTCTAAAAGCCCGTTTAAAATACCAAACCATTATTATCGTTCGACTTGCCCGCTTTGACATACCACAAATTTATTAATTGTCGTTATTTCGTTCATATAATGGAAAAAAATTGCTCAAACGTTTTGTTCAGTAAATAGGAAAACCGCAAAAAATTATCAGAAAAATGTAGATTGTAGTCCAAATTACACACTTAAACAATACTTGACGTTTATTTATATGCTAATTTGCATAACTACTGCATCGCTAAACAAATAGCCGACAAATTTAAACAAAGCAGAAAACAAACGTTTCGAGTTCATCGCGTAATTAAAGAAAACTGTCGTTTATTGCGATATTCTCTTAAAATGCATTTTTAAGTTGGTTGAGCGTCTATATTTAACGCCCACAATTGAGGACCTTGCATCAAAAGGGTGGCAAGTTCAATTTACCTAATTTCTCAAAAAATAAAAGAACAGTTATATTTTTACTTATGCTTGAAGATGATTATGTTGTTTTTCATTGGGTTTACTTGTGTTAAGTAACAAACGATCCGTATTTTTTTTGTTCAAATTGTTAGCGAAAAAAAGAGCTGCGGTCACAAAATGAATCTGCCTCTCTTTTGATGCAAGATCCTCAATTGGCGTTGGAGCACATTGATTTATATGGCCAAGTACTGCATGATAATATTACAACAGCATAAAAGTTTCGCTGTAAAAAAATGTATTTTTCAAAAAAAAATGCAATAATTTTTCATAAAAATGGCAATAAGAATGTTAATAAATTAATATTTTAACGACAAAGAAATGCATATACAAACCGGGCATGAAAAATGTGCTGTGTACGTCGCAGACAAGCTTAAATACAACTTGTAAGAAATAACAAATTTTTTGCATTTTGCGATAAGCGGTATTTTAAAATGTTAATTGGGCGCCGTACAAATATTACAATCAGGTTATATGTTTTTTGTGAATTGCAGTTCTACACTTTTCCTGTCCATTGAATGGCATTTATTGTTTAGATATTATTATAGTTATGTAAGTCTGGGAATTATAATCAGTTACCTACAGTCGCTGAAAGTGACTTAAATTACATAATTTTATTCAAAACGATTAAAAGGGTGGGTATGGTAAGGAAACAGTTGTAAATGGTGAAGGAACAATAGAGACGCAATTAAAAAAGTTCATTTGAATAGACGTCTTGGATTCGGTGTGCAAGCTAAACGAAATAATTTAGTTAACATGACAGTTAAAATTTAATTATGCGTCCGGCCAACTTTATGAATATGAATGTCTACGTGGTCATTGTGGATCTTAGCCCTGGGGATTAAACCAAGAGAGCGGAGACCGTGTATATAAACACGACCAAAGATTATATAAAATGAAATGTGTTTTGTCATAAATCAGGATTGGGACGTGTCTCTATAACTTCATTACGGATTAAATATTAATCATGAGATGCTTGTGGTTTAACAATGCTTTTGACAGTTCTTATGAGTATATGACGTGTTTGTGTGATTATTGTATGCGCTTAGATTATTCAATTTGCCTTCTTTTTTTAATAATCGTCCTAATGGTCAGTGGCGTTACATCAATATGCAATAAAGATATAATTGAAAGCGGTTTAGTAATCGTGTGTCCTGATTTTTGATAACCGCAGAATTGCCAATACTTTTCAAATGTGTATTTGTTTATTTTTTGTAAATTGCATAACGGTACCATCGTGTGTATGTAATTGATATTTAGTTATCCTACTTATGGTGAGCATATGTAAAATCTATCTGTCAACAAAGGCACCAACCTTGTATATTTGAAGCATACATGCACGTACCCTAATCAATGTTAGGAAGAACTACAACGGAAAGATAACATAATTGTTTACTAATTGTATACAGTTACAGTTAAACAGTAAAATATGTAATTGTTAGATAACTGTACCGGTCTGCACATGGTATGTAAATTATAGATCCATAAACACTTGCGCAGGATATCCTTGGTAATAACTTATATTACGTATGCTCACCAACAATTTATTATAGTTTAAAAAGGCTTTCTTTGAACATTTTATAATTGCAAGTTGTGGCAATAAATCAATGTATACACAATAGCATACATATGTAATAAGTAGTTAGAAGGAAAGTTACTTGTTCTTTAAATGCTATACGTCAGAAAAGGCCGTTGCAATTACACTTACTATTATTATAGTACAGTTGCAGAAAATTGTCTTTACCAATTTAACATTTTAAATGTTTGTAATGTAGTTGCACTTTATTAATGGTTGCTTTGAAAGCGATACGTTTAGGCCCTCCTGTTTGTAGTACTAATTGGTGCTAATATACGCTCCAGAGCCGTTTATTAATGAGAAATATTCTCAAAACGCGTCCATATGCAAAGTACTGTGCTATAAAGGAATTTATTCTCGAGAAGTTTCGCTATTATATAATTCAATATGGTAATTTTTAAAAGTCATTTAGACCGAAAAACATCGTAGCACATACAATTATTTCAACGGTATGTAGTAGAGGCTTCAGATATTACATATTCATAAAACTAAAAATTATTGACGTTTAAAATCTGTATAACTATTCTTAAATGTTAAAAATGGTTCATAATACTTGACTTTTGGAGTTTAGCGTATTTATGGATTAATATAATATAAAGGCTGCTAATATCATTACCTGGAGTTTATTATCAAATTATGGGATAAATCAACGTTAACTTTACATTCAGAAACTTAAAATGTTAGATATTTAATAATTGACTAGTTTCGATGCATAAGACGAATTAATTATTTACACTTAAACTTCTAATGGGCATGACATCTTGACCTTTTATTTTTGTTGTTCATTCTGACTTAACATATTGCTTTGATAGATTACAAGCATATATTCTCCAGTTTAAAAATGTTGTGATAAAATAGATTAGTTGAGTGTATTCTGACAAACATTTACGCGTTAACTTCCTCAATTAACATTTTTCTATCAGCGCAAGAGTTCAACTACTGGTGAGAATGTTTAAAAATTGTTACGGCTATTTTTTTTTATAAATGTTAGGTAATAGTAAATGTCAATTAAACAGGAATTCTGATGCAGTTTATAAATAACGAGTTATAATAAGTGGTAGCAAAAGCTATTGCTTAACAAAGGCAATTAAAATCAACACTTACCGTAGGGCTGTAAAAAGGCGCTTGGTCTGCTCCAAGAGCAGGGAAGTATGCCGCCATACCTTCAGGATAAGGCGCGCTGTACATTGATAAGGCAGGCAGTCCTGGTACACTGCCAGCGAGTCTTTGATAACCAAGAAGTTCGTATTGACACGAGCACACACTTTGGCCAGTTATTGGGTCAGTAAATAAAGGTCTACCAGTATCACAACAGCGTTGAGTAGCAGGAGGAGTTCCAGGTGTAGGAGCTGAAGACGTTACTGCCATACTAGTTGGGGGTGTTTGACTAGGTCCCGATGATACAGCACTCTGTAAAATAATGGAAAAAGATCTTTATTGTTTATGTTGTGAATGTTTTTAGGATTTTACCTTTGACTTTACAATAGTAAACATACTACATATTAGTAGTATTTATTATATGTAGTTTAAACAAAATCTACAGCCTAGTCTATCATCATTTTCATTTAGTTTTTTTTATTTATTTAGGCAAACTTTCTACGTCTGTAAGAAATATGGCACCAGTTATAAAAGTAGTCGGGTAAAGAAACATCAAATTGAAAAATTATACTAAACTTTAAACAAAGGCGCTCTACTAACGTGATTTGTTAGAAGAATGCAATGAAATAAAGGACACTATGAAAACAACGGCTGCAACTACAAGATGGCATACAGAGCGAAAACGTTTAAACCGCTTTTATGCGATGTAAGAGCTATGTAAATGCAGATGTTTGAACGTTACTGTCTGGTTTTAAAATTGAATGTGGTCGCTTAATTAATATATTTCAGTTAAAATTCACATAAAAGGGCGGGTTACACGCATAGCCCTACTGGTTAACGACGTTGCCATACCCAAACTCCCCTTTTCACCTATAGCTGGTTGCGTTACATTATCTCCCTTCGTCCGTCTTAACCAACGAGATGAGTGTAGCCCGTAAAATTATCTCAAATTACGTTGTGAGTTACAGCCCGCGTTCAATTCGAATGGCAAACCCTTACAGCTAACATCCGTAAGAATCAAATTCGCTCTGATGCGGATGAAACGCCTAGTGATAGTCAGCGAGCTGTAATAACCGCATTATTTATTTACCCTGGGGGTTGTTCACTCATGCGATCACACATTCGTTCGCCATTATTAAAAATAAATCTGCTTTTTAGAGTCGCTTCGCTTTCGCACTTCCCCTCACTTTTCTGGTGTGAACGGGGATACACATTATCTATGTTGACGAATCAGGCTTTTTGGATCCCAGGGTTGTACGTACATTTAGGTGCATTAACTAATCCCCAACTGCCTTAAATATTTATTTTACAATTAGGACTTTTTGTCACTTCGGCTACTTTTGACGGAGGGCTGTTTTACACGTTCAGATGAAGTATGCTCGTATTGCGAAAATTGATTTTGATGTACTCTAAAGATCTGTTATGTAACATGGAATTAATACATTTTACTCGACTTGTATACGTAATAGTGAGTTGGAACCAACGGTGAACAGAAAAAAATATGTATTTATAAATTTTTCATAGACATCTAGAGAATGAATGAAAATAAAAGTACAAAAAAGAGATAACTCACGCTGTGGAAGAATGTGGTCGTGTGGAAGAGATAAAAATCACAGCAGACGCAGTAAGTAAGTGCCTAATGCGGAAAGGGAAGAATAGAAAAAGCAAACTTGAAAAACTTACGTATAAAGCAGCACCCACAGAAACAGTTCTCATAATGAGAGTGTGTAACACGATCACTTAAAAGATATTTTCATAAGCTTACTGATGTATTATCCACAGGAAACACAAGAAGCACAAGTTCATAAAACGTAACATTTACAATTATATATTTTGTTCGTCGATGTAGGTAATAATAATAATACGCTGGAACAATGAGCGATTATAAGCAAATAGGAACGCTTATGGCACATTCCCTATTTGAATTATTCAGTATCAACTTCATTATGTATGCTTATTTGAAAGCAGGGGAAGCTATAAATTAAATTAATAAGGCAGGATTTACTTTAAAACTATAATCTATTATTATTTTTGAGGCTAAAATGGACTGTAAAAATAAACTAAATAACATAAATATTTATACAATTACATCAAGGTTTGCTATACAAACAAATAATAATATCTATATATATCTCTATATATCTATCTCTCTCTGTATCGTTCATCAAAAATCTATCCTACCTCTACCTCAAGAGTAATTAGTGTTGCGAAAGAGCCAACAGCTGGAAATTATCACAAATACGTTAGAAAAACGATCGCTCGCATTCGATTAGATCGCTTTACAATGAAAGAGTTGAACACACTCTCTTGAAAACAACTGTCCTATAATGAAACTAGTATTTATTCGCTATATAAGAGCGGTGACACAAAAAACTACAAGCAGTTAGGCGCAATTTATCTGTCAATTAAATTCAACTTCAAGCCATTTTTGTCACGTTATATTTTCAAAATAGTATCATTTATTTCTTTTCGAAAAAGACCCAGTTGTGTCACAAGCCTGATTGGCTTAGAATTCTGAGAAACGGAAAACCATCGAGGTGGGATACATTATACCTGATCATGTTGAACTAAAAGATAAAAGGATTTTCACCTGCTCAGTTTAACTATTCCAAAGGGGATTAAACTGGCTTAAAGGTAATTTAATATTGTATAATTTTGAATTTGTAGGTCACATTTTAACATTAAATTCGATTAGGAATAATTTATGTTAATCTGGTTTGTAAGGTTGTTCTTAAGAATCCATGCCATCAAAGCTGCACCTAACAAATAGAAGCGATATATAAACAAATTAAGAATATAAACTCTGCGTCCAAAGCATATTAGAACCATAACACCTTTCTTCATTGCAAAATCCGGCAAAGTTCCCATTAACAGTTTCTTTCCAATAAAACTATAAAGTCAATTTAATTGCGATAAAAATGTTTAATCTGCATGACACTCCTACATTAAACCTGCTGCTCATTTCTGTCTCTCTCTTTCTTTCCTTCTTCCTCTTTCTCACTGAATGTCTTCTATTAGTAAAAGCGAGTGAACTTTTTGCCAACTTTCATGTTTTACAAGTGTTTACGAATGTTAACTTTGGATGAAAATTCGGTCGTAAACCTGCACATAAAGGTGCATGACCTGAATGTGTTAATTTATATAGTTATAAACAACAAAATATTACATTGGCTTAATTCCGTGACTTAACAAGTATACAGAACTATATAAAATTAATTACGTTTTTTCGGGAGAGTCATAAAATCCATGATTTTATGTGTGAAGTAGCAGCGTTGCGTTTTTAATTTCTATGAGAGCACACATTAAGACCTCTTGGAAAAGCACATAGCAATAAAAAATACATATACAATGCGACCTAAGAAAGTGTGGCAATTATTAGGTATGCGCTATAAATCTAATTGTAATTGCATGAAAAATAATTAATAAGAATGTAACGGGCACGTTTATGTGGATGAAGAAACGAATTTAAATACAGTAAAGAGAACTTTATGTGGCAATTCGCACAGTGTCAGCGTAAAAAATAGTGCGATCATGTCAAAATTTCTATTATAATTTATAATGGGCTCCGCTCCCGGATAACAATGACTAAATTGTTACTAATGCGTTTTAAATTGTCATTTTCTCATGAGTATAAAAAACAGTTTACCCAACGTAAACGTTATTATAAATTTTCATAGTCAAATATTTAATTTATAGTTAAACTGAATATGATGTTAGCCAAATTGTAATGTATACGACTGGGTACCCAGAAGAAATCATAACGCGAATAAGTATGGATGATAACAAAAAAGAAAAAGACAAAATAGTAGCGACTGAAATGAACTTCTAAAGAAGAATTGCTCAAGTTACTACATCCTAAAATATAAAACTTTTAGATAAAACATAGAGGCATAGAGATATCCAGAGTCACAGAATGGAGCAAAAAAGGAAGACCAAAAAAGATCAAGGCGAATAGCCGTGGGAAGGAGAGAATTGAGAGGAAATTGGACGACAGAACTACAGGGAGGGAACGGTATATGAAAATTTATAATTTTCATGATAGAATTTTGTGGTGGTTTACAGGGTATTTAAGACCTTTTGAAATTTAAATTACCGATATGCCTATAGATAAATAACATATTATAGTGATGAGGAGAATTCCCAGATTAAGTTGTAAGATACAGATTTAGGAAAAGAAATGAAATTCTGGATACTTCCTTGATTCGTATATTTACTAACAAGGATTTGCCAATATATTGGCATCATCAGGTAAGAGGTCAGAGATCAGCCAATTCGTGAACGACACGTCCTGTTGTTGAAAGTTAAAATCTGTGATATTTCCTGATACTAGTCTCGTATGGATATATTGTAATGTGTCATTTTGTATTTGTTGCACTGTTTATTTATTTGTGGCGCCCCTTCATCTCTATCCACAAAAGCCTGATGATGGCAATATATGAGTCAAAAAGTAGATACCTGGAATTTCACTTCTTCTCCCACAACATATTATAGTTATTTTTTCACTTTTATTAATATACCCTTTGTGGTCTCTGCAGACATCGACATCAAAATTCATAGTATTAAAGATAAATTCATAGTATTATTAGTCTTTCGGCGAGCGAGCTCCGACATTGACAACCTAGCAAGGAAGACCCGCTAATTTCGGTTACACATTGTACGGCGGCAAATTTGCCGCCTTTGTCATCTCTACAGAAGTGTAAAGAATTAAATGAAAGCTTACACACTTGGCGGCGTATCACAATTGGCGGAGGCGCGCGTTGAAATTGTGTGCATTGGACATAATGGGACCAAAAATGGTTAATAATAGCATTCTCAACGTTACACAAATGTAGATTCTTTGCTTCCTCAGGAGATTTACCATATTGTTACATTTCTAAATTTACTCTATATAAACCTTACATTATTTTACTGTAGACATATTACAACTTTTCTTTTCGGAAATCATCAAATATTTGTAAATAACATGACAAAAATATATTTACTTAGATAGGTAACTATGTTAGTGTTCAAAACAGAATTCTGGATTTCTTAAAAGAAATCTAGCTAATGTGCATTTATATTGTGTAATGATTAGTTGCGAAGGCGTAAATACGTAAGAAATTATAGCTAATGAATATCAATCGTTGGTTACTTTTTCCTATATGTAATTTGTCATAGGAATATCATTTTTAGTTACCTAATTTTAACAAATCAAATCGAGACGTGGTATGGTATCTTTGGTTGGGGCGGTCAACCCATTCGAAGTTACATAAAAAATGCAATAATTGGAAGGTCTAGTAGAAAAAAATATGTCACTTTTTAGATTTCTTTATGGAATATACATCTGTGTACCCTATGTGGAGTGCTTACTTAAAATCAATCGTCTGAAAACCTCTAAAAATATATTAATGTTTGTTTTGCTACATCCCTTAGTTCAAGAAAGTATTACATTCAACAAAACACACGTTCCAAATGGAACCATTTTAGTCATACAAAAAAAACATCAGTTTAATACCACAGAAAATTTATAACGTGTGTATAAACGGAAAAACTGGAAAATCTGAATAGCTACAACAAAATGCAAACATATAATTGAAAATTATGAGCCACTAAATAAACACAAATCGAATTATGGCCCTAACAGGCTTTCCAAACGATTCATCACTCAGGAAAGCCAAGCTCTCCCCCCTAATAAAAAGTAGCCCATGCGAAACGTTTAGCTCGATGTGTGTGCCCTTGTGATTTATAACGATTTAATATTTATTTTGATGGGTGAAATTTGGCGTTACTAACACTCGCTGGAGGGTAGAGCCACAGCTGCTGAATTATATTTAATGCCAAAATATAAAAGGAACTAGCAGTAGTACCTGTGTCAGGACGTGAAAAGGCTGAAAATGGCCTGGCGTCGATCCTATTTTGATAGCAGCAAAGGTTGGCTTTTGTCATTCCAATGGGGTTTTTACTGCTTTTCTATACGGCTGTAAAGTATTCTTTGTATACCTTTCGGATTTCATTTAATATAAGTAAATCTATTTAATATTTCGTTTGGCTTTGAGAGGAGCAGCAAAATTTATTACAGATTTTGGAATTAAGAGATTGACTGAAATAATAATGGGCGTAGCCGTAAATAATTTCCTTCTACTTAGTGGCAAAAGTAAACTTGCATGGATACTATTACAATATGCATATTTTTGTTGAAATATTGATTCCGCTATTTTGCAAGTCTAATGGTATATTCAACTTAAACTTGCATACCTTTGGAAGTTTTAATTTCATAGCTAGCCAATTACACTAAAAATGTGCGGAGACATGTAGATAAAGCCGATAAAGACTCTTAGTAACAGTAAATTAAAATTCCGTTAATGAGTAAAATCCCGAATAAAAAGTAGGATTAAAAAATGTGACTAAACTGCAAATAATTAGTTGATTGCAAATTAACTATATGATTTAATTATACATAATTTTATTGACTATCTGCAAAGTGTCTCACCAGAACCAGTTAATTTACGTGCTACTCTTTTTAACAAAAACTATATAATGATAAGAAAATATGCTACATTAGAGTAATTGGCTCACATTCCTAATACATAAGTGAAGGTTAAAATCTAACAGCAAGCAATGTCATTTAATATGTCAGCATAAGTATTAGTTATATGAGAGGGTCTTCCTAATATATTTGTCTCTTTAACACAAATTGACATGGGAACCTATGTACAGAATATGTTTAAGACATATCTAATTAATAAAAAATCTGCAGTGCATTTTGTATATTTGCGAAAATACTTATAAAATGTTGTAATGACCGAAATATTCGCGTACTTAATTTTTCTTGTTACGTTATGATCACTAATTTAATTTATTATTTAAAAAAAAAGTTAAAACACTGGTTTTAGATAACTCGAAGCAATCCATATTCTATTATTTATTGCAACTTGGGAATGGTTCCAATAAATCAGGTTGTAATTCTATTGTGTACATGTTAAGGAACTTGCATTTATTCATGTCAAAAATGTATAAATTTGCTTAGATAAGTATCAACAACCTTTACAAGGAAAATATTGGGTAAAATTACTACTATTACCAAAATTTTACAACAAATAAGCCAATACGTAATTCGCTGTTTCATTCCACAAAGGAATAAAATATCATGCGATTTTATGTCATTGAAATAAATGGGTCGTCATCATCGGACCTAATATAAAGACCTCATTTCTCTTCTTCAGAGGTTGCAGTTTTCGAAATGGACATGAAATCGGACAAAGTAAATTAAAACCGTCCAAGTTGCATTGTAAAACTGTAAAAACAGCTCAAAACAATTAACTGAACACTAAAGTCATCACTGAGAAACAGCGAAGTCATCGCCAGCAGCATGTCACGTACTCATTTATATTGTATTTCGAAATTAATTGTGCACCACATGTATAAATTTGTAGTTAACATTAATTAAATTGGTTGTAAAAAAGTTCGTGGAGTTATTGATGTTATAATTTATGTCTCTATTCAGCGGTCAAGCTTGGCTGCACTTTTTTTGTTTAATTATCTTTCCGCGGCAGACGTAAGTAGTTAGCATCATGAACGGATTGTTAATACGCTCGTAAGGATGAAACAAAAAGTTTTAATTAATTCATAGTTAAATTCGAAAGTTAATACGTAGAGTTGAAGGCAGCGATTTGAATTAATTTTGGTTTTGCGTTCATTATTTAGTGTGGTAAAGTAATCTAAACGAAATTAATCGTTATTATACGAGTGGTATTTGATAAATACCCGTATTACTAAGAAAAAAAATTAAAAGTTGTTTTTCTTATTTTTCAACTAAGTTTCCTTTTAATTCAATACCTGTGCTTAATACAAGGATATTCTGATATTTTTAAATGGTATAGTTCCCAAAATATATTATTTGTCGAACTCTACAAAAAAAACTCTCTCTTTCGGCGGTAATTTACTCGTTTTCCAGAAGCAGTTTTCCGTCGAGGAATTTCTTCAATTTTGGAAGTAAATAGAAATGGTAGGATACCAAATTTGGAGGATATGGTGGATGTGAGAGAAATTGGTAAAGTGATTTAAGAAGTTTTAGTATGATGATTCCGGAAGAATCCGCGGGGGTATTGTCATGATGAAAGATCTCTTTTTACGCTTCCACAGAGAACCGTTTCCTTTTAATTCAATGTTGAAGCGACCTAATAAATCTTCATAGTACTGCCCAGCTATCGTCCGTTTCTTCACCAGATGATACTGATGCCTTGCGAAATAAAAAAAATGGTACCTACTAGATGTTTCCAGCAGATGGAAACGTTTGCCTTCCTTCGAACAAGTTTGTCGGACTAAACTCACTGTTTTGACCTTCTTTGTGCTGTGGAGTGATAGATTCATGTTTCGTTCACATTGTCAAAAGTACGCAAAAAGAAGCCTCGAATTACTGGCTGGCATTGCACCTTTTACGTATTTGCGATCAAAAGAAAACTTGCAATAAATTTGTCTGCAATTTTCACAGATTTGATTTTCGAAACCGAGGTAAAAGATAGTGAGTCAGTCAGTCAGGTACTTATCACATAGTTCTCATTTATTTAGTCAATATTATAAAGATTTAGTCAACATTGTGCAAACTAATAATTCTGATCAAATACTTTTTGCCGTGTCCAATGTGTCCGCGATCAGCTTTTCATCGCGCCTATATTACTGTTACAACAAGAAGTACTTTCCCCTTAGTAAAAAAAATAGCTGTTGTTAGTGGTTATTCGCGTTTTATTTCCGTATTTTAAATTCACAAATGATCTTTTTTGTTATTATTTAAAGATGGTATTCACGCCTTAAGACAAAGTATACAAACATTAGCAATTCGATTAGGTTAGTAACTTATTCCCATGGAATGAATACACATAGAAAAAGTTGTAGGTCAAATGTAGCAAATGTCGATTTAAACCCTATCTATTCCGTGATCACAGGAAATGCTCGGCTTTTTAAAACGCGTCGTGTAACAAGAAATGGTAACCTGAGACCCAGCTGCATATGTATTAAGTTTTATTAAAACCTAATTAATTCCAGTTTTGTATACCTTTATTGTTAAAAAATATACTGTGTGACGCTCCGTGAGCACTAAGGGAATTTCAAAACTAAAATAATATTTTATGCGTATTTTCGAAAAGAAGACGTTTACGACCAGGAACTTATCGTCATAATGGAATTGAGATTCATACTAATAAACAACTTTATTTAGTTATAATGTGTAAATATAGCATTATTAAGTGTGGGCTTCAATGAAACTTGGTATATAATAAAAGACAGTAAAAATAAACCGAGATGTTATCTCCGGATAAATTATCACCGAGATATAGCAGAAACGACATAAAATACATAAAAAGACCATCATTATAATAAATTTGGGCGTATACTGTGAAGGAAATGTATTTGTTATCGGAAACTATTTACGAGAGGGGAAACAAGTTTAACTTAAAAAACAACAATAAAAGATGCACACAAAGAAGATCTTTGTGTATATAGCTTGTTTTGATAGAAACATTATGTTAATAGTTCGTTAGGAATTAATTCTTGAAAATTTATATAGAAGGGTGTTTATTAATTAAGTATTTATTTATACATATGGAATGCAAAATGAATGTGCTCGTTTATGTGGGTTGCATTATTTTCTGAGTGTTCGGACAGATTAAATATTGAATAATTTTATAGATTCCTTTACGAGTGATCTGGATGTTTACAATAATTGATTTATGCCCTTTTTATGAACCCTTTTACGATGATACGGTCAAACACGCAGTCCACAATAAAAGTTAACAGTCAATAAATGTATTAATTAATACAGACCATAAACTTACTTTATTATTTACCGCCATGAAATCTGTAATGCGGTGTAAATAGTTTAAATAATAAATTCTAAATAAGTCATTTAAAATTCAAATTGTTTACATGGAGATCGTGATGAAGATAGTGTAACACAATGCTTGTTTATTGAATTTATGATTACACAAGCCCAGTTTAGTTTTCACGTACACAGACAGTTCCACAATTAATCAAATAATTTAAATAACAAATGGTCGCTGTGTAGCTAACTTGGTTTGAACGCCTGTTCTCCTGACTTGTCGATAATTTTTCCATATGTAAATCGTTTCGCAATTCTCCTAGTAATTTAGTAAAACCTGATCGATTGGAAAATGTTTGTTGGCGTTAAACAGGTATAATGTATAATTTATTAATAAAAACATGCGTTTATTATAATTTTCTACATATTTATAATCAAGCGGCGTGATTATTTGCATTTTTAATTGTGCGATTTATGTAAAGGGAGTAATAAAGTTTTCTTTAAATATTTGTTTCGTTTGGATTGATTTTAAAAATGAGAGCAAATGTTTCTGTTGCGAAAATGTTAAAATTGGAACATGTAACGCATAAATAGGACATAATAGGATTCGCCGAGTATGGCGGTTGTCATTATCTGCTACTTGTACAATTTCACTCGGTATTATGCAAACAGTAGCATTTAGACACATACCCGATGGATTTATGGTGTCAAAGCAATCGTAAATAAAAATTACAAGTTGTAAATTGAAAGCTGTAAATTTGAATGATTATACAGCGTTTTTAAAAAGCGGAACATTTACATTTGCGCGTGTGGTGAACTAATATTTGTTGGGAATGCAGTTATCTCTAAATAACTACAATCAAGAAAGCTACAAAACAATTTGAGGAAAGCGGCTATAAACATTATTTGAGAAAGTGTGGTGAACAGTGCGTACATTGAAGATAAAAGTTATCCTAAATTAATTCAGTTGATTATTATAACTGTTTAAAAAGTAATTTTTCGTGTTTTTTAAATTATTTAAATTGAAATTAACGTAGAGAATTTTTTGGGGAGTGTTTATTTACGAAAGAGAATCGATATGGGTTGTTGTTAGTTTAGTTCAGACGTAGTGCATTATTGACAGTTGTTGTAGTTATTGGTAGTAAACAGAACATGGTATTCAGTCTCATGAGAAGAAGCTCTGGGCTGGGGAATCCCCACAGGGAGCGATGTTTATTAGGTGTTTGCGAATTGGAGTGTGTTGGAGGAGATGTGGTTAGCGCCGAGAGAATAGACAGGAAGGGTTGATAAGAAGATCGGAGCGCTAGTTTGTCTGAGGCACAGCTGAGCGCGCACGTAGCAAGAGACAAACAAGAGGGTGCATGTGGTAAGTGTGTCTATCAGTAGTTGGTGTACCTGTTGGTAAGCAAGTGTGTATGTGGATGGGCAAGTAAATACCTGAGAATTGGGCGATGCTCGGAAGCCAAACTGGGACATGGTGTGCCCCAGTGACTGCTGCACTCACAGAGTCGTCTTCGGCAGAGGAAGCATGGCTTCCTGCACGCACTGCACAACACTAGTCTATAGCATAGCCGCATGCATGTCCTCACCACGTGACCCGCACGAACTGGCAGCCTTGTGTAAAAATACGGTAGCGTAATCTGTAACAGCGCGCCAGGTGATAATTGCGGTCGGCTGGAAACCTTCTTTCTGTCAGGCCGATTTTTGCGAGGGCTGCCCAGTGGGTGGAGCGGAGTGGGGGTTGCCGGAGGGAGGAGGGGGGTCGCCTCTTGCGGTCAGAGCGTCTCCAACGAGTCCTGTTTTTGCCACCGACAGAACGCGACTACTGATGTCACGGAATTCTTTTAACGGCGACAAATTGTCGCGATCACACAACACAAGCGCAGTAGTCGCGGCGATTCGTAAAAAAATCGTCGCGAGAGTGGCGGGGCAACTTTCCTCCGGGGACGGTGCCGCTCTTTCTGAGATACATTTTTGTGGCCTCCCCTCGTCGGACCGATTGATCCACCACCACTAAAAATTGCGCCCTACTTCTTTTTCTGAATCCCCTCCTGCGCCGCATTTTTCCCCTCTTCAGGGCGAGCTGCCGGCGGATTGAAGAGTGCGCCGTCGGTACCGCCTCGCCCCGCCTTTACGTCTCGCCCAATCGCGGCCTCGTGATGGATCGACCGCGTGCAGACATCATCCCCGTGTCTAACCGCTGTTCGCACCTCCAGACACGGATCGGCCACCGGTGTGAAAGTACAATTTTCTCGGCTCTCTCACACATCCGCACCGCACTTCATACACACACACACACACATCGAGGAGTTAGTTCACCGTTCCACCGCCTGCCTGATGCCGCTGCCGTCCAGTCGCTCACTTCTGCTGCTGGTTCCTCTCTTCTCTTTGATGACCTCTGTCAAAGCCGCGCGTGCTGGCCCACAGCTGCATACCATTTCGCACTTCAATAAAACCCTGCTGCCCGTTCCCCCACGTACATCTTGCACACCCTATTGTTGCAATAATTTTAACGAAAATCATATTCGATATTTCAATTCCTCTCCAGGACTAGTTCACAACCCTTCACCATGCCGTAGACTTTTATTGACGATCCGTTCGGCTAGTACGGCTCTGGGTAGCGGGCTTTATTCTTAGTTGAGAAAAGAACCGGCTGCAGCGCTCCGCACGGCAACAATTTGACACGCTCTCGAAGTTGATTGAACAATGTCAGATGTGCGATCTACTTGCTGTTTAAGTTTGAACATTAATCTTATGAAGATTGATGAGTCCCACTATCTGACAGTTACTTGCACACACCTCCCTAATAAACTACACATGCGCCATTGTTTGTTTTTATTAAAGTGCGTTAATTAAAACTAGTTTGATTGACTTACTATAATGCTCTGACGGCGCTAACTTAAAAGAAAGAAGAATGCCCATTAGCGTCTTTCTCGCAATTTTAGATTGTGAATGCACACACATGGATCTAGATTTCTATTTAATCCCAGAGTGAATTAAGAAAGTAAAAATGACAAATTGTATATTTAAATGTTCCTTATACGTTATTATACTTCTAATATTACTAATGAAAATAATGTACTCCAAGTGTTCCCAACATTATATTTGTCTTGCGCTTGAGCAATAGCCCACAAGAATAATCTAATACAAATTAATTAAGAATGTGATATAGTAAAGGTAAAAAGTTTACAATGTACTCTCCCAGCTATTCTTTCATTTATGTGATAGTTACGATTTAAAGTACATACATATGTATGTATAAGTATATACACAGGTAAATTGATATTTCAAGTGTTCTGGTTACACAAGGAGTTAGTAAGAACGCTGACATTTACCTACGTAATGATACATTGTCAGATAGTTCAAATAGAATAATTTGTTAAATGTTTTAACATTATTTTTGCATTTACTACAAGCTGATGTTAATTTAAGGACATTTTCGAAACATCTGTGCAAGAGTCCCTAGGCAATCGACGAAATCATCATGTTCTCGTTATGCGAATTAAATGAGAACATCCAAATGATTTCTTAAGATAGAACAATTCATTTCGCTATTGTCTCTGCTTTGCTTTCTGAAAGGAATTTATTACGTTGATTTAACAGTTTGAGTTCTACGAACTGATAACTATGAGCATTGTTTGGTTGTAAAACTCATTTATATTCCTTTTTACATTACACCTAATTTGAAAAATACACATGATTATAGAACATTTGCAAACTTTGTTGATAAACTAGAATTCCACATTGAACAAATCATACCCATATTATTGGGCAAAAGTCTCTGCATTGTGAGGAAATGTTTGTGGTAACAGTACATATGTACTAATAATATTTTATTTGAAATAACATACCTATATACATCGCAGAATTACAGCAACTCATCAAACTAAAACTTCTATCTTACTAATATAGTAAGATGCATCTGTTGTACTATAAGTATAAAAATGGATCTAAGAAAACTACTTACGCATAACGACATACTGCGGAGAATATGCATTATTTTTTATACGTCCTTATAAAATTTGCGGAGATGGAAAGAGAAAAGTTATACACCAATGAAGTGGAAAAATCTGTTTTCTAATGTTATTCGCGGAATACCTGCAAGCAATAGCTCGGGTAACCCATACTCAGGGGTGCTATTACTCGCGGATCGAAGAACTGTAACTTCCTTATTGCAAATGCATTAAAAATATAAATATAAATAATCTACAAATAAACTTTCAACCACTGAAATTCTAAATAATTTTTAATATGCTGCGTGTTTTAAACACAATTTTTCAATCACAAATTCAAACAATTCTTTCAGATATCAACTTCAAAAAATTCATACCGATAAAAAATTCAAACAAGGTTTTAAATATCAAATTCAAATAAGGTTTTCCATAACAAATTCAAATAAGGTTTTCCATAACAACTGCAAACAATAAACCATCGAAACAATTCATTCATAACAAATTCAAGACAGATTTTGCAACAACAAATTCAAGCAAATTAATTTTTGTGATCACACAAAGGCCTTGTGAAGTGAATTAATTGAGAATATTTTCAAGTTCTATTTCCTTTTTCAAGAACAACAAAAGGTAACTCATTTTCATGACAATCAAAGTAAATTGCAGTTGAATAACCACAAGTGAATAATTCATTCTTCGCCACTAAGATAATTCACTCAATCATTTTAAATGAGTTTGTCCTTATTGCATACTGACTGCGTTACTTTAAAAAGTGAAAATTGAATGATGAAAAACTCGAAAGAAAGATCAAGTCGTTTGTAAGTATGTATGTGTGTTCAGGTACGGCGTTATAACCCTTAATTGACAATTCATGACTGATTTTAATTTATTGTTTAGTCATTTGATTTTAGTTTAATTATTTTGTCTTTACTTATTTAATTGCATGGTTCTGTTACTAGGAAGGACCTCTTTCATTCTTTAACTTTGTAAATTTTGTAACGTATTTTATGAGAGTTACATTATTTTGAGCACGTGGGTGTCCAAACTATCCGATGGATTCGTTGGTATGTAAATTTAGTTTCGTAATAAAATTATAAGGTTAATAAAAAAAACAACGATATTAATAATATATATATGTACTAGCAGCAGACCCGTCGTTCTTCGAACGAACTTTTGGGTAAATGGTCTTTTTAAAAGGGGCGAGTGTGAAATGTACATGGAGAGAGTGGAAAATAATCGAACACATTGTTAGAATAAGAAGAATAGGTGTG
>JAWQRP010000123.1:0-40512 GCA_033557875.1 Quadriops clusia | reverse complement strand
CTGTGATTTTTTACATAGTAACCTCATAGCTCTCTTCTGTAGGAGTAATATTTGTTCGATTTTTCTTGACGCTCCCCATATTTGGATTCCATATGTTAGATGGCTGTGGAAGTTTGCCCAATATGATGTAAATGCTGCTTGTGGTGTGGCCTCCCTCATCAAATATCGGATCGTGAACGTTGCTGATGCCAGTTTCTTGCAGATACTTTCTATATGCGTGTCCCATTTCAGATTCTGCTGGAAGTATACGCCTAGGAACTTTATTGGGTCTTGTTCTTGCTGGTGTTTAACACTATATGTGAGTATTTTGGTCTTGGTTTTATTTAATTGGAGGCCATTTGCCGAGAACCACTCCTCTGCTTCTCTTAATGTGGATTTTGTTCTTTCGAGCATCTCGTTCGTGTCAGCGGCTATGTTGAGATAGGTTGTGTCATCAGCGTATAAGCAGATAGCATCGGCGTTGGTGTTGTATATGAGGTCATCTATGTATAATATGAAGAGTATCGGCGCCATTGTAGATCCTTGGGGCACTCCCGTAGTGACACATTCCCATTTAGATGTTTGATTCTGATATTTTACTCTTTGTTTTCGGTTTGTTAGGTACGATTTCATTAATTGCAGAGGTAGTCCTCTGATACCCACTGATTCCAGTTTGAGCAGAAGGAGCTCATGTGGGACACTATCAAAAGCCTTCTGTAAGTCGCAATATATTGCTTGTGCCTTCTTTTTGTTGTCAAATGCATCGCCGATTTTGTTCACCATTTCCCTCATTGCCGAAATGGTGGATTTATTCTTTTGGAAACCGTGTTGTTGCCTGCTGATTGCTTTTCTCTCAACGAAGAACCGAGTTAGTTCTTCCGTTAGAAGTGCTTCAATTATCTTGGATATTGCCGGAAGTATCGCGATTGGTCTGTAGTTCGCTGGCATGTTTGAATCTCCGCCTTTATGTATGGGATGTATTTCTGAGGTTTTCAGACAGTCTGGTATGACTCCCGCTTGAAGACAATTATTGATGAGCTGCGTAAGTGGCTGTATGATTATTGGAATTATGATCTTGATCAGTCTGATGTTGATAAAGTTACAATCATAGGTAGTTTTATTTTTTAATTTTGTGGTTGCTCTTAATATATCTTCTTCACTGAATGTTCGTAGGAAGAAAGAGTTGTAGTTATTGGTTTGTTTGTTTTTCATATATTCTGTTACTCTATTTTTGTCTATATTAATAGTGGTTAATGTTTTGCTTATGTTTGCAAAATATTTATTGAGTTCTTCGGCATTTACCATAGGACTGCTAGAGCCAGTTTGTTTCTTTACCGTTTTGGTTTCTTCTTTTATTATTTGCCAGACTGCCTTCTGTTTGTTTTCAGCGTGTTCAATGTACGTCGCGATGCTTTCTTTTTTTGCTTGAATAATCTTTTCTTTGTATTCTTTTCTGTATTTTTGGTAGATATCTCTTGCTTCTTGGCCTCTGTATTTGGAAATCGCATACAGTGCATCCATGGTGGCCTTCATTTTCCGAAGTTCGTCTGTGTACCAGCGTAATCGCTTTATTTGATTTGATTTGCACACTCTCCTTAGGGGCATTGCCGCTTCTATGCTTTGTTGTATTTCATAATTAAAAACATTAAATCCTTTTTCTGGGTCTTCTGTGTTGAGTATTATGCTCCATGGTAGTTCTTGGAGCCTGTGATTGAGATTATTTATAGTGTGTTGGTTTATTTTCCTAATATTGATATACTCTTTTGTTTCATTGATGGTTTCAGCCATGAAGGTAATCATTTGTACTAGGTGATCTCCTAGATGCCAGTTTGTTGTTGTAGCTGAAGTTATTTGAGATGGTATATTACTAATTATGTTGTCTATACATGTACTAGATACGTGTGTTGTTCTTGATGGCTCTGTGAATGTGACTGTCATATTAAAAGATGTTATTAGTTCTATCAATCTGTCTTTTGTTCTTGTGTTGACCATGAAATTGATATTAAAATCGCCAGCAATTATTAATTTTGATTTGAATCTATTGTATTATAAAGTAGACCTAAGGATGTTTGTTGTTTTAACTGGAGTAATATTATTGATTGTTGGACTGGACTACTAGATAGCCGCGGCACGCATATGATGCTTCATTTTTGTTACGCTACTGAAAACTAATTGTCACACCTAACTCAACTCACAAAAGTTTTTTATTTATAGGACCAGCATAAACCTCCGCCTATTCACATAATTTTTGTTACCTCCCGTCTCGCCGCTGCCCCGCAGCAGAAACTTTGGGATTGCCTATATGCCTTCTTAGCACTAAATTGGCAACATTCACCAGGATATTATCTAGCAATGCTACCGTGTTACAGCACACATGAGCTGCACCAGTACAGCATAGATTATGCGAACGAATGACATCCAGAAAATCATCTCTGTTTTTGTAATTTTTGAAAGTCTTATTCTTATAAAAAAGATTCCTCATTTCATCTAGTAAATGCATATACCTTGTTTTTATAAATATGAATATGCCAGTTAAATAAGTTAATTAAAAAGATAATTTGTAATGAAAAATGCACAATAATTTCCTTCAACGTTTTACTTAAATAAAAAACACAAATAATACAGACTGTAATTAAGATGAACTCAATTGGAAAATAATGGTAAAAACTGAACAACAAATGTATCAATCATTTAATGGAAGTTTAAATAGTTACGAGTTGCAGTGAGTCGTTAATGAACAGTTTACAGCATCAGCGAAACCATCAAATAGAAAATGTGCGAATTGAGCGATTCGAGTGGAGTTTTAATAATTGAAAACGGGGGATGAGACATTTAGTAAAAGATCTGAATATTTATATTTAGCATTTTATGTACTTAACTTACATTATGCAATCATACATAAGATGGATTATACCTACAGCCAGAAAAATATCACCACATATTTTAAACTACACTGGAGTTCTAGAGCACGACTGCATTCTACATTTTTCTCGTAAGGAGTCCACAATTGGTTTGTCGGCTTCTGCCTCTTCGTAAAACAGTTTAGTATAGTTTAGATTCAATGTATGTAAGAGCTAAAAATGGGGTGTATAAAACATTCTAATCGTACATAGAAAATTAAAACTTGTATAAAAACACCACTTTCGATACTTCCTTTGTACATTTATTTAATAATAATAATTATGTGACATATATAAAGCATTCGCACAGTAATACCAAACATGAAAAGAGAGAACTGAGGTGCTCAGGAAAGTAAAGGGAATAACCACCAGACCAGGCAACTCAAGAGCTACAGTACTACTGTACTCTATTATTTAAATTCAAATAATAAATACATAAGTAACATGAATTGTTTAACATTTCCAGAAAGACGTATGTTGCTTAATTTACAAAATGGTACATGGATTACACTAAATGGATTTTATTATCTAGCGGAGATGTGGGACTCCGCTGAATCCGTCCGTCGTTCTTTCTTCTTCCGTCATTTTTTTTTGTTATATCTTTCTTCGTTTGTTTTACATCCAGCAGTCCCGGCGTCCGGCAGCGAATTCGTAATGTTCGACCCGAATCGCACACACACGAGTCTCTAAGAGCACCGTAAACTGCACCACGCCCACCGCAATCACACACTCCACATTTTACTTCACGGTAAAGTTAAGAAATATTCACGCTATACATAATTATAGTCCGTCTGTACACCAGTCCAAGGCCGCGAAATATCTACAAGGGGATGATTAGCTGTGGGATATCTTGTACAGAACTTTGGAAAGTAGCAGAGCCACTTGTTGGTCTAATATCTGGCTCATCACGAGGGCGAGCAGCCGGGACTCTTGCTGCACCAATAATGCCCGGTTGTCCGGGTGTTCCGCTAGGAAGACGAGCGTCGAAGCTGCTCGCCTTAGCATGTCCAGACTTGTTCCCATCGAGTCCGGATTGTCGCGCAGAGCCCCGATCCCGTGCTGATTCGCAACTCCAAGAGCACTTTGTTCTGCCTGCTCGATGAACGCCACCAGCAGCGACACGCACGGCTGCTGTGTTGCGACGATCCGAGCCATACCCGAGTCCGCCGCCGCCATGTAATGCAACAAGTTTATGGAGAACTCCCGCAGGACTTGGTCCTCCGACCTACACAGGTGTTTCGTCAACACCGCGCACAACCTCTCTAACCTCGAGTACGGTGGCGTCGCTATGACGAGGTCAACGTTATTATTCGTCACGCACAATTTACAAAGGGCTTCTAAGGCTAAGCGTTGCGGCGATAGAAGCGAAGAGGGTCCTGCCGACGGAAAAGGGTCTTGGCCTTGGGCTGATGGGCAAATTGCCCAATGAAGCAGTCCGTCCAGGATCGGTCTCGCCACTTGCTCGGAGTAGTGATCTAGATCTATTTGACCGGCAATGTTCGCTAACGAAACTAGCACATTCTCCCGTATTTGCAACAGGAATTCCCACCACCATTCGTTTTCACCCTGTAAGCTGCTGCAGGAATCCGCGTCCTCCTGAAACACAAGATGACATTCTTTTATTAGCTAGTTGCTTTTTATTTCCTTTGTTAGTTTTATTTCTTTTTCTTTCTTTTTTTATTATTTCTTTGTTTATTTTTTATTATTTGTTTTTATTATGTTTTTTCCATTTATTTATTTATTCATATTTGTTAACAGTCATTTATATTAGTTCTCTTCAGTTATCATGTAAGCCCAGATACAGTAAAACCTCGATATAGCGGACAAAATTTTGTACGGAAAAAAATAGTGCTTTTCACTCAAATATGTATAAGATTTATTTCATTTTAGTTAGACAATAAAAAATAAACATTTTATATAGGTATTTTTTTATATTTTTTGGTTATATAGCTTTACAATAGAATTTATAATATTATATTATTTCTGCAAATTTTATTCTTGTTAGAGTTACAACATAGAAATAGATGAAATTTGAATGCTAAGGGTCAACGTTATATATGTTTAAATCTAAATGGTACCGATCACGAACACAACGCTAATATTCGCAATCCAAGAAGTTATATGGGAATCTCTCCAAGTTGCTTTGCGCATGTTCATTTTTAATGCAATCAATTTCATACTAGTCTATGTAGTTTAATTTGTTTACCGGAAGTTCGAACTGAATGAATGCATTTGTTACTTCATTTACTACGTTAAAGTGTTTTTTTATTTATGTCTAACTTCAATGACCTTGTAATAAAACTTATATTTTTATAATGGATACCCCCTCACCCGCATTAGTCCGTTATATCGAGGTTTGACTGTAGTTCTGTAATAACAATAATAACTTTACAAGTATTACTTTTCAATTTGAATTTCAAATTACAATGCAAGTCAACAAACTTATTTAGAAAAATATTCACTTATATTATAGAAAACCTTCAGAAGGGGTTTATTTCTGAGGGTTTTTAAAAGTTCTTCATTAATTGATCTCTTATATGTCCTATTAGATGGTCTCCGTTTCTGGTCTCTATTGCTTTTTTGATAACACGTTCGCTGCGTATGACTTGTTTGCGCGTCATTTCCCATAGCGACAGAACTGATACGCACGGAACATCATTAATATTAGTCCTTTTCTTTCAGTGGTAATATGAGCTTAGTTAGTTCCATAATAATGACAGCTTTATTAACATTGCATTTAAATTTGAATTGCAAATTACAGTGCAAGTCAACAAACACTTCAAATAAAGTATTTCACTAGACCAATATTTTATATCTCTTTATTATAAAATTTATGTTGGCAAGAACATGAAATCCACACTCAGTGTGACACATGCAATGCTAGTGAAATCACTTCTTCTCTATTATTATTAAAGACAGGGCCAACTCAAACCTAAGAAGAAGAATTATTATTCAGTTCTAATATCAACACAAACTGCATTAGTATATTTATAATTAATTATTTAGTTTTACCGATAATGCGTACTGTTATGGCAAGTAACTGGTAACGTGTATGTGGTGGAAAAAGATGGCAAATGGATCTAGTAAAAGCAGTATGACGGAGATATATATATTCTAAGTTTAACTTCTTTAAAGAGAGACTTAAGAATAAAAAGAAAAAGAAGAAGAATCGAGAAACTTTATGGTCAAACATGTTTACGTCCGCCATGGGGCACTATTTGCTCACTCTTTCTGATATTAGTGGAACTGATTGACAAACAAGGATAACTATATATTGTGGATACAATCAGGGTAAACCCTGAAACATTACTCTTAGTATAATATAACCTATCGTTGTTGAAAGGTGCTCTTGGTAACAGTTCTGGTGGTCGCAATGTTTAAATTATTTTTCTTTAATTAACGAAAACGAAGGTATGTAAATGTAATGTATAGAATTACTCTACCCCATGCATAGAATAGTATAGCGTAAATAAGAAAATTACTGACACAACCCCATTCAATGGGAGTTTCTCATACAAGATGTATATGAAAATATTACTATAAGAGAGGTGTATAAAGATTATGCTTCTATGCAAAATTTCAGTCCCCAAGATGCCATGGTTTATTAATAATTATTTATTTTACTTCACTGACAAAAAATGTTTCCACGGGGAACAACTTGCAACTGTGGAAAGGTATAAAAAGATAGTAATAACATAAATTTACTCTACCAAAAGAGGTAGCTACAACTAATACCAGATAGATTGACATGTGTCAGATTTAAAACATATGCACAAAAGAAGAAGAATAAGAAGGAACGATTTTAGGTTAGGGACTGTCAAATGTTACTGACTTTCTCTTTTTAACCTAAGCATGAACCTTACATAAAGAAAAACAAATTCATTATGTTGTAACTAAAAGTATAAATCCTTCTTATTCTTCTTATAATCGCGAGGTTGCCTGATGCTCCTCGTAAAAAAAATGAGTCATCCTAAACTTTACACATTTTTTTTTAATTATTAAAAGAGAGTATAGACATTTGGTCCATTGTAAATGGTTTCATTTAATATGTAGAATACGACAAGAGAAATAACAAAATTGATGAGAAAACCCCATTGCAAACAACTGTTAATGATTACTTCTTAAAAATGTTTTTCGATAGGAGTACAACGCGATATCGCCGATGTCTCTACGACTAGTTGTCACGGAGTTATGGTTGTTTAAAAATTGAGATTTTACTATAGCAGAGAGCTCATGATGAGCACGTGAGAAAGATTTTTTGGTTTTTTCTTTGTCGACACATGTGAATAAAAGTGCAGTAGAAAAAAAAGGACCCCCGTGCGTGTGTGTACGTGTGAGAAAATCTTTGTCACCTCAACGTTATGAACCCTCTGCTACTGTGAAACGTCAATTTTTAAACAAATATAACTCTGCGAAAAAATATAGAGACCTCGGCAATATCGCGTTGTACTCCTAACGAAAAGCAGACGACCTCTTATTGCATTGAAGATTTTGCCGCCCTCCCTTTCCCCCCGCCCATGGGGGGTATATAAATAGAAGTTTTTACTGTCATCTGGTAGATTGTGTGGCGCTTTTATAACCCTGTAAATTTCAATTCTATATTCTCTTCACCCTGTATATAAAGCATGCAATATATCAAGCATAACATAATAGGCACAAAATAAAATAGGTGAAAAAGTGTATACATACATCACATACCTCACGATCATAATTGTGAGTTTTCTGCGTTCTCAGCGGATGGTCGTGATAAAGCAAGAGCAATTTGCCGACGAGGCCTAAGAAAGTGGAGTTCCGTGCGAACTCGCCCTCGTTCCCGGGAATGAAGGTGAGGCTGCGGAGAATGTTGGATATGCAGACGCAACGTTTCCCGATGCCGCTGTGGGTCTCCGTGAGGAGGATGAGGCTGGCTTCGTCGCGGGTATAAGCTTCGTCCTCGTAGTCGGACATGCGTCGTCTTTTGAGCGTCTTCGCCGGATCACGTATATTACTGCTCGCACTGCATTCACCATTTACACTACTATTCAGATCTACACTGGTCTCTTCTTCACAGTCCAATTTTTCACTAACTGTTTCAGTCTTCACTTTCTTTTTGATCTCTAAGGCGAGCACGTCATTACCCTCGGTGGAATCCTTCTTAATTCGAGATATCACATCACTTAAGGTTTTTGTCCTACGTTTTTTATCACTACATTTAGAGTTAACCGAGGGGACCTCCTCGAGCGACGGAGTCCTGTGGGGCTCGGGAACTTCCAGCGCAGAGTTCTCTTTCTCTTTCAGCCTCATGTTGAAGGGAATCCGGCCGAACTCGGCTTGGAACGTCGGCAAAATGTAATTGGCTTGGATGTACCAAGGATCCATCACGACTTCGTCCATTACGTTGATCCCAGCGGCGTCTCCTTTGGTGTCCCAATCTTTCAGGTGATCCTTTATAAAGATGTCATCGCTGCGGTCGGTGAATTTCACCGGCAAGCCTTTCCTGGACACAAGTGAAAAGTTGGTGGTTTTGGATAACAGAAGGGATTTCGAGTCGGCCTCGATGGGTGCAGCTACACCACCCAAATCCACTTCCTTCTCCTCGACCTCATCTCTGAACGGTTCATCGAACATGTCTGACAAGCTTTTGAGGAAATGTTCGAGTAGGAGCTCTAACAACCCGGGCCATTGGTTCAACCCAAAATAAGCAACAGATGTGTCATCAAACAAGAGGACGTTGAGTAAGTCAAGCGCATAACAGCTTTCTGCGAGCAAACCAGATCGCAAACTCATTATTATCCGCCAGGCGTCCACCTGACCCAAATCGGTCCGGCACATTCGCTTCCGACGGTACAAAACCGGAAGTGTAGCCTCAATGCTATCCGGAGGAAACGTGATCTCACGTTTCGGCATCTGTCCTTGTGTGTATGATCCAGTTTGAGTTGCAGGCGGTTGAGTAGCCTTCCCGCCCGTTGGTGGTAAGATGTTGAACGGTTTTCCAGGCCGGGGGCCCATGGGCGGCCGCAGGGGCGTGTTCTGCCCCACCACCGATGCCGGCATGGGAGACCATTGCTGCTGCCCAGATTGAGGCTGCTGGCACCCTTGAGACCCTGGAGGATATCGTTCCCATTGTGCGGTGGGCCTAGCACCTTGGTTCCACTGCTGGTTCGGCTGCGGAGGGGCGCCGGACCCGCGGTACTGGCCACCAAATTGGTTATTGTTCGGCCATCCACCTTCAACAAAGAGAGAACATTTTGCTCTTTTTAGTTGTTCCACTAGGTTACATTGTGTTTTTAATGGGTGAAACTCATTTTAGTAACATTTAAGCTACTTAAAAATATTGACCTTCTAAGTCTTTCATTTTTTTTCAGTCCTTAATATTTATGTTTAATTTGAATTTATTTTGGATATTAAGGACTTGATTAAATAAAGTGGCTTCAATTTACCCAACATTTCTTTTAATATGATTAGAAACTTCTTAAATTATAGATTATAATATTATATAAATTAAGAAATGTCCTATCTTTTACTAATTATTACATTTGACTGGCAATAACATATCAAAGTTCTCCTTACAGTTATATTAAAGTTTGATTTATAACACAACCTAACTTTAAAATTTATTTCCTAAATGAAACTTATTTTTTGTTGTATACAAACAGTTTACGTAACTATAAGAAGAATTTTGAGACGTTATTGTAAATTAATTATAATGATTTTTAATAGACTGGAAGATTCAAAATTTCATTTCATATTACAATGGACCCCAGACGAAATTTATAATCATAATAAACCGAACGTTAGGAAGATTATAAAAATTATTTATTCAAAACCTTAATATTAAAAATAAATATTTAAATTAACAATCTACAACATTAAGTTTTTTCAGTATTGGTATAATGCTAGTACTTATTACTCCACTTAAAGATATAGGGCAATAAGCCTTATTTTAAACAATAATATTTTATTGTATTAAGGACTGATTTTACAAACGACAGTTGTCTCTCAGTTAGCTAACCAATCAGCTGTCGCTATTTTAAAAGTTTCTGATAGTTGATTGGTTCGTGAACTAACTGAAAGTAATTATGGATTGTAAAATCAAGCCTAAAGGAGACATTTTATTATTTATTTATTTATTAGGAAAAGAGTACCAAGAAGTCTTGAAGCCGATATTACTTTTGAAAACCTTGATACCATTCATAGTAATCAATTGGTAATGATAATTAAATTTAAGGTAACATTTGTCCTGAAGGAGAAATACTTACAGAAGAAGCATAAAGCACTATGACTCAAAAAGTGTTAACTACTCAGAGGTAAGTAGCAATAAATTAATTTATTGTCATACATAAAATATGAATAGAACAAGTACAAGTGTAAAAACAGTTTCGATGCTGTGGCAAAAAAATATTTGAAAAGTAAAAATTCTGGGTTATTGAAAAGTATATATAAACACAGTACAGTAGAACGTTGATTATCCGAACTAATTGGGACCAAGGGTACTTCGTATAATCGATTTTACAGAAAAGTAAGAAAAACAAGTAGGTATATAATGTGTTAATGTTTATATACATTTATATTTTAACACCTAATAGATAATTAAATGAAATCACGATACTTGAAAATTATGTTCGGATAACCGACGTTCCGGATAATTGACTTTCTGATAATCGACGCTTTACTGCATCATCTATTTAGTTTTATGTTCTATCCTATTTATGTAGTGACTACACTTTAGAATTTATTGATAACTCACTATTAACAGTTTTGAATTTATTAATAACTGCCTATTGATAATTCCTCTGGAATCCCTAGCAGCGCTATTTTGGATATGATTTACAAATATCGTTTGTATGAAGAATTTTGGTCAAAGAATGAATATTGGACCAAAGAATTGAATTTTGGCCCAAGGATGAATTTTGGCTAAAGAATGAATTTTATTTGAAGAATTAGGTTAGCAGAACCTTGCAGATACTTACCATACATTTGAGGTCGTTGCTGTCCATATTGCGAATAGGATTGCTGCTCTTTAGCAAAGTCCGGATGTCTCCGGGGTTGAGTTGTGGGCGGAGGCATGTTTCTGCTGGGCGGCGGACCTCCAGGATATCCGGCGGATGGGGTTGTATTGCCGGGCTGTTGGTTAGGATAATTCTATAATCGTATAAGTGAGGATGATTTAAGATGCGTGATGCAAATTATAATATAAATAATAATAACCTGTTATGTATAAAAATAACAAGTATAAATAAGAATCAACATAAATGGGTACAAAAATAAATAAAGCAACAACTATAAAATTTCAAACAAAATATCAAATATGAAATGGAAATAAAATTAAAATAACAACAGAAATAAAATTAAAATAACAACAGAAACAAAGTTGAAATACTGAAATAAATTAATTAAATGTGTATATGTATCTTTAATAATATTCTGAAGTTAGCGAAATTCAAGGTTGCACCGAACCTCTTATCTGCCCAACAAACAATGTTTACGTTCACTACTTGTTTGTGTATGTACCCAGATAACTAAGAAATATAAAAGCACGATTTCAAGATTGCGGTAAATGCTAACTTACGATGAATTTTAACTATGATGAATATTAACTTAGATAAGTATCAATTTACAATGAATGTTAACTTAGATTGTTTCCACTTGCGATTTCTAGTTGCCCGATTTTTCAGTAATTTTTCAGTTTCAAAAATAAAGCTCATTGTTTCAATCACAAGTTCACAGTGATTGTGTAGTCGCAAGTCTTTACAACTTGTGTGATCATACACTCCTAGTTGAAACAATAAATTTTACTTTTGGGATAGAAAAATCGCACGTCCAGATAAAATTATTGGGCAAATCAACATATCTGCTAAGGCATTTCAGTTGTTATTGCCTAAAAACAGTAATTTTATTAAATATAATAAGTAAAATTATTACCATAGCTAACACCAATTTATCAACCGCCAAAATTAAACTAAAAAAGAGACATGGCCTCCTTGCTAAACGGTACCAGCTTTCAAACACAAATTATTTTTAGTAGCAATTCAATTTAGCCATAGGGAAATTTTTTTTTGTTATTATGTGGTGGCAGCTGTTTTGAATATTACAGCAGAGATTGATTTACCTAGTGCCATAACCAAATTCATAAGGAAAAATTAAGAAGAAGAAGACCTATCAAAGCCTGATTGGATGACAAGTAATTTAAGGTTAGAACTAGCTGTCATACAACTGTCCACAATAGAAACTTATTTTTTTGCTGTGATTTCTTAAATCCTTCCAGTATTGAAGACTAAATGTCTAATTTTAAAGAAAATTATATGTATTTTCAAGTTAAATCAATCATAATCACAAATTAATTATATGGTAGTTATGTTTCGAGGAAATGGTGTGTAATGCGAATCCGTCTTAAACGAAACAAAGAACATACGTAAAAAAAAGTAGAGTTAGGTTCCAAAAATTAGTAACACCATGATATTTACTTAATATAATCAAATGAAAAAGCGTTGTATAATATGTAGAAGAAAACTAAGAACACGCTTCTATTTGGCAAGGAATATTACTCAGATATTATTCACAAACTGTTCTTTTCTTCATCACTGGTGATTAACACTAAAGAAGGGCATTTTCTCATTTGTAACATATTTTCAATAGTTGATTATTCTTCTACAGGATTTTTGCGCGGCAGTTTTTAAAAATACTGTTATTTTCATTTGCTTACGACTTTGTAAGAGATCTTTATAAATTTTCTTATGCTTATGTCCGTATAAGTTAGGTAGGGTCGACCGAACAATAAAATATACAATTCCTATGCTATTAGGCCACGGCACTTTGTCGGCAATTCACTGCCTCATAGATCAACAAAAGAGACCGCGTTTTTTATAATTCACTCCTTTAAAATCACATGGTACATATAATATACAGGGTGCGCTTTTTAAAGTGTTACAAGACGATATCTCCAAAACTAGTTGGAGTATTTGAATGAGACTTTAAGGGGGCTAATGAAGGTCTAAGGGGAGAAAGTTTAAAATATGATTGACATTCCCACCCCCGTTCCCCCCCAATTCATGCCGCTGGACATTTTTCCAATCAGAAAACTCACCGTCACGGCTGGGTTTGGAATAAGCGCCCCCTCACACTAAACCCCAACGTGCAGTGACTTGACAAAGAGGCTACTGTATTATTTTATTTATTTAATAAAATCCTAACCCGTAACGCAAATTAAACAGATTTTTTTTCCAATGTATGCAGATTTTGTCATATATTCGGATTTCAAAATGAAAATTTTATCATTCCATTTGAGATTTCAAAGTTATCACCTCTCTTGTTAAAATAGGAGGGGGATGTCAGATACATGTCAAAATTTGTTCACCTGGACCTTCATTATCGTCTTGTAACACTTTAAAAAACTCACCCTGTATATCTAAATCTAAATCTTTGGTATGTCTTCACTCCTTTAACTACCTTTAAAGCAATAGATCTTTGGTACGCCTTCAATTGTCTAACTGTCTTTTAAGCCCTAAATCTGGGACGAAATACCTAACCAGGCGGGATACCGGGACCAATGCCTAAAACCGGGACATATGGTAACCCTGCCTATAAGATAAAGGTGTATATTTTATTTCCTGACTGACTGTCAATTATATTTAACAAATAATATAAAAAGTATTAATTATTGCATTATTACAATACCATCTCGAACTATGTTAGAAAAATGCGGGGGTTACTGACTGCAAAAAGGAAAAACTGTGTTCTGTGAGGTCGTGTTATACAGAAATTTCCGCAATTCTCCAACCATGTTATGAAAGTACGGTGTTATACAGGGATTATCTGTATGTTACAATAATACTTTTAAATTAAACTAATCATAATCTCTAAATACTAATATAATCTCAAAAAAATTAATGGTAATGTAAAAAAAAATAATTGTTATATTAAAAAAAATCATTCATAATCTGGATAAACTAATAATAATCTCAAATTAAACTAATGATAATCTGAAATGAAACTAATGATAATCTCAAATTAAACTAATAATGAATGATCGTAAATTAAACTAATGATAATCTCAAATTAAACTAATAATGAATGATCGTAAATTAAACTAATGATAATCTGAAATTAAACTAATGATATCTCAAATTAAACTAACGATAATATACAAACATCTAACCGAGAACTCAAGCAAGTGTCATGAACGCTTTCACCGATGATCAAGCAAACAGATTAGCAATTCATTAGACACTGTTAAAATTGTTACCTGATCTGGTCTGTAAAATTCTTGCTGTGATGAGTAAGGGCCAGTGGGTGGTTGCGACGAGGAGGGCGGTCCAGCAGCACCAGGTTGAGTACCAGCATAAGGGGGCCGAGCCGGAGGGTATCCAACCCCAGGGGCGGCTCCACCCATACCGTACCGATTGTATGGGTCCTGCCCGGTCTGGGGGGGACACTGTGCATTATTGGGGCTAGCCGGAGGAGCGTTTGCGTCACCCGAGTATCCCGGGTAAACGGGTCGAGTCGGCATGTAGCCCGAGTTGGCCGGGTATGGCGAATACTGATCGGGAGGGGCGCCAGGACCCGGGCCGGGATACTGACTGTAACCGGTCTGTGAACTGTAGCCTTGCCCGGATGGCCGGGGTGGGTTGTTGCCCGGGTAGGGCGGATGAGGCGCCGACGGAAACGGGCCCCCTCGTGGAGGCTGGCTCGGAGAAACGTCATCGAACGGATTTGACACGTTCACATTATCAGCACCCGCAGCTGCCGGGTTCGGACCCCCGGGAGCCGAGTTACCTAAGTGGTTCGCACCACCGGAACCTGGAACAAGTTGACGTTAGTATTAGCCTCTTGAGGCAAAATTTGAAATATAGAAATGCGAGTATAACTTTTAAGGTAGTGATTGAATTTTATTTTAACTTTTAACTGTTTGAAAACATTTTGCTTTTATTTTCTTCTACGTACATTTATTTTGAATGTATTTCTTTTGTTTTGGACATAACTATTTGAATGTATTTCTTTTGTTTTGGACATAACTATTTGAATGTATTTTTTTTTGTTATGGACATATTTGAATCATGAATTGGGTAGCTTACACCATTCAATTTGTGATTATTTAAGTACCGTATGTGAAAGTAGACATTCTTTTTAGATTATCCGTTCAATTGGATAGTAACAAACAAAAATGATTAAGTATTTAATGAAGTTTTAATATATTGGTCCTAAGATGCATATCTTTACGCATGCGCCAATTTAAACTCAACTACGCTAATTTCATTGGGTTTGAATAGTCACCATGGTCACTATGCCTGCGTAAGTACATGTACTTTGGTGTTTTTCCCGGACGACATAATCCGTGCATGCACATAATACATTCAGTTTGAATCTTCAGTTACTTAAATATTTATTTAAACAACTGTCTAATGGGAATTTTTACGTCATATTTTGGTAATCGCTTTTTCTTACAGTCTACTATTGTTTAAGAAAATAAAAAATAATGTTAAACTACCCAATTTCGAAAAAAGCTCATCTTGGATTTTTAAAAATTTTTAATTTCCATTCATAATGCGTTGGTAACTGAACATGAAGAAATATGAAAAAACAACATTTTGAAAAATTTTCGAGACATGCTCTTTTCAAAATTCATGATTCATTTATTTTACATATATGTCTATACATTTCTATCAAATTATTTTTCTTATTGAAATAATTTCTTTAAATAGAAATTATAGCGGAGAATTAAAAATATTAAATAATTGAAATGGATTTGATTGAAAATTATTCAAATCAATCTTGAAACTATTAATTAACAATCCTTAAAACTATTATTTTAACAGTAAAGCATTTTTATAATATAAAATTTACTGTAATATAATCTACTAGTAACAAACACTAAATAAAATAAGCAACTATTTAAATAAACAATACATTAACAAATATTAAAAATTTACAATTTTTTAAACTCAGATTGATTACATGCGCTTTAAAATAAATATTTGAAAACATAACTTTTGTTCAAATAATAATTGTTTAAATTATAAGACTTCTGTTTATTTTAAAATCACTTTCATGAACATTTGAATTATGATTATTATTCTTTTGTATCTATTTTTATGAACTATTTGAGTTGATACGTAGTTATTGCAGCTTTTTTCACGTCTTTTTTTCTTGTTAAAAATTATTTTGGTTGCTTTTTTTCTAAAAAAATAATCTTCTCTATTTAGTTAATAGAAATGCATGTTCAAAACCATACTCATATTCACCATATTAAGTTCTACCATTTTGAGAAAGGTTGGAAGACGGCAGAGTCATTTCGCGATCTCAACGAACTTTCCGGCGGGGAAATAATCAGTATAAATCAAGTTAAAAGATGGTTCAAGCCGTTCAAAACAGGCGACACAAACCTTGCAGATGAAGAAGAAAGAGGACGACCATCGGATTTCACCACCAGGCCCTTCTAGCGGCCGTGGAAGAGGATGAAAGTCTGACAACACGAATGCTAGCTCACAACTTCAATGTCAACCAATCCATATCATTTGTCGTCTCAAAAAGTTCGGATAGGTGTGAAATGGAGAAGTTGCACGATATCTATCTAAGAGCAGAATCGTAAACTACATAAAAAAAATTAGATACTTGTTTCCTCTTTTAGCAATCTGAGCTCTATTGATGCCATAAAAAAATATTTAAAGTGTCGTTTGACTCTCTATTTTAAAAATTCTCTAGAGTATGACGTCACGTCAGTAGACGTGTCTATAAAGTTCATGAATAAAAGAAACCTATAATTTACCTTAGGATTAGCATTGAGCATAAGGGGCATCTATAAATTAAGGCCTTCATTGAAATATCAAAGTATGACGACATAATACTTCATCAGTACCACGGATGTATTAAAATTTTAGGCCAAATTATAAAATATCTACCCATTCGATTTTGTTTTCGTTATAGAAATATCATTTTGAGGACTTGTAGAATATAATTTTCTAGTTTTCCACCTTAAATTTTTTTGATGTAACTTCTCAATTGGCTGAATGGGTCCCCCATGAACTCTCCGACACGAACAAAACCCAACGGCTCCATGCCTTTCCGAACTTTTTCAGACGAACAACGATCGTGGATTGGTTTACATTGAAGTCGTGGGCTAACATTCGTGTTGTCAAGCTTTCGTCATCTTCCATGGTCAATAGAAGGGCCTGGTCGTCAAAAAATGATGGTTGTCCTCTTCCTTCTTCATCTGCATCGTTTGTGTCGCCCCTTTTGAACGTCTTGAACCATCTTTCAACTCGGTTTTTACAGATCGCGAAATGACTTTGCTGCCTTTCAACCTTTCTCAAAATGGTAGAGCATAATATGGCAAATATGAGTATTGTTTTCACCACACATTCCTATTAACTAAATAGAGATTATTTTTTGGAAAAAAAGCACCCAAAACATTCATTTTGTGCAAAGAAAAAAGACACAGAAAAGCGACAATAATTATGCACCAACCCTACATTTAACGAAAAAATCAATGTACCTTTTTTCATAAGATTCATAGAACTAAAACTATTACACTGTGCTAGAGCTAACTAATTCATAGCTAAATAATAATGATGTGTTCGAATGAAATGAAAATAAAAAGAATGGTAGGAGGTGTTTTTACTCAACATGTGGGGTTTAATAGAAATGCTGGTGTGATTTAAGGAACATGTGGCAAATACTTCTGTGTAAAATGGAATAATGAATAGATTTTAGGAACTTTGGAGGTAAATAAATGAACACTGGAGGAAATACTCTGGAGGTAGTTTTATAAATATATTATAAATATATTAACAAATATGTGGTAAAAAATTTTGAAAAATAATATAGAAAAAGAGTATATCAACATAATCCATTAACTTGGAAGTAACTAATAAGAAAATGGATAATTAAATTGTAAAGACTGGCTGCAATAACTTGGAGATAGAATTTGAACAATAATTGGGAAAAAAAATGATAATTCAAAAACAAACTCAGAAACATAATTCAGATAAACTCTGAAAGATAACTTAAAAAGAGGTATTCAAAAAATAACTAGAAAAATAATTAGGGAATAACTTAACCCTACAGCGGTCACGCCTTAAAAAATAACGTAAGAGGTCGCATCGATTGCATATGTACTTCAATTTAAAATAAGAAAAAACTTGTGATATATTAATCATTTTTTTATTAATTCGCGTTTATTGGGATAACATGAGTATTATTTATACAAGAGCTAAAAATTTCTTATAAATTTTTAAAAATTAATATAAAAGTAAACTTTTCTTATTTTAGATAAAAAATGCACTTCAGTTTCAAATTGAGGTTACAAATAAAAATCACGTTAAATTACTAATCTAATCATTGATTTCTAAAGAATAAGAACAAATGTAATTACAATGATGAGGGCAAGCGGTCTTGTTGTACTCAGTGCATGATCGGATCGCGTGATTTTTCACATTTTTAGCAATCAAAGGGCTCTTGTGACACAACCACTCGTGTCAAACCCACGCTTTGAAGTGAGCACACCCTCTAACTATTACACTTTAAATATCTGGAGTCTCAAACGGCTCGTGTCTTTGATTTTCTAGAATAAAAATTTTTGTAACGGTGGATTACTATTGTAATCCGCGCGCCGCTGCAGGGTTAAACACAGTTCGGAAAAATTAAATTTGAACAAAACTAAGATATGGTCGGATAGAAACAAAACTAAGTAACAGATTGGAACAAAACTAAGAAACAAACTTGAACTAAGAAACAAATTGGAACAAAACTAAGAAACATATTGAAAGAAAACTAAAAATAAACTTGAACAGAACTAAGATATTTGAAAAAATACTTGGGCTTGAGAAAGTAGCTCGGAAACAGATACTTTATGAGAATCAGTGGCAAACTAACTAACCTCCGTGTGGAGATGGGGCATTTGCTTGTGAGGAAGGCCGTTGTGACGATGCATTGTAATCAGGATTACCTGCACCAGGTGGATACCCGTAGTTGCCATATCCGTCCATGGAGGTTCCTCCGGAGCCTGGGGCCGGAAATGAGTCCTGCGAATTGGACGATCCGGGGGATGGAACCGAGGCTGCTTTAGCCCCCTTCTTCTTGGAGCTGGCCTCCACCTGATTGATAATCGGCTGAGGATCTATTCCTCCCCTGTCAAACTGACACTCGTAAGCCAAAAGGTTTTTGGTGTAATGTTTCCTCAAAGTGTAAGCTGCACTAGAACTTGCTCCTATACCCAACATGCCTGCTATATCTTTCCAAGTTTTGTTCTTTGTTACCTAGATGGTATAAAAAAATTAATCAACAAGATTACAAAATATGCAAAACATCAGGATAATTTTTTAAGAAATAAAACATAAAAAGGAACAGATTTAGAAACAATTATATGAAAGAACATATATGTATATATAAACATTGATATAAATAAATGTACAGTAAAACCTCGTTATAAGAGACCCGGTTATAAGAGAGTCCAGTCTATAGTGGACACTTCTTGTGTTCCCAAGTACAGTTCCGCTTAAATAATCTGTTTATCTCCTGGTTATAAGGGAGTTAGTTTAGAGACAACATGGACAAATTGTTGACTGTAATATACCCGAACACGAAAAATTTCATCTGTACCGTTTGTTATTGAATAGATTTACACTTCCTGTTGCTTCTCCAAGACTGCGCAATTCCTCAACAAAGGACACATGTTAGGACTGTTGTTGTTAAGATACTGTTTCAGGTAAATTAGAGATTTTGATTACGGGTTGAAATTTTAACTCTGATGGCTGCGAAGAGGAAAGTTTTGTCAATTGTGAAAAAAGCTAATTGTATTAGCGAGGTCAAGAAACATTCAGGTGTTTCTTAGGGTTATCGCTGAAAAATGTGCAGACTTTGACGTTAGGGAAAAATAATGCAGAAGAGGAAATTTTAAATACTTCTGTCAAAGTAGGGAAACATTTGAAAAAGATGCTCTATTAATTAACGGATTCTCAAAATGTCCATTCCCTCAGGTGTCTCTTATAACGAAATTTCATTGTATATACATATAAATATACAAACATATATAAACATAAAAAAATAGAAACATACCTCCATGAATCCTCCCCGTTCTTTAACGTAAACGTACAATCTAAAAAGATCTAGCGGATTTTTTGATATGGTGGGGCAGGTGGTTATGGGAGACCTCCGTTCCTCCATGAAAGCGAGTAGTTTATCCAGCCAGGCTCTCCGTTCGGGGCTGTCGTCCATTTCATAAAGTTTGCTAAGACTATCGGTTTTCTACAAAATTAAGAAAGCATTAATAAGGCAACTCTATACCAAAGTTATGTTTAATAACTACAAGCACTATTATCAGAGAGATGTTAGTTAGAAAGGATGCACATGCTAGTCATGCTTTACAGGAGTTAGGTATTGTACGGTATTATATTATATAGCATAATTTAATATAGAAACCTTTGATCTGTATGTATCCGGGGGAGGCACATGGCTGTTAAAAACCTGCAATAACAGCGGGGTGTTAGCAAACAAACGATCGTTGCATATAAAAATAATTTAATTATAGAAGTTGGGTGTATTGTAAAGGCGCTAAGAAAAATATTTTATCAGAAATTGAATATAATATTAAACAAAAAAATCGATGAATAAACAAAAGATTCAATAAATATTATACAACTCAATGAATCATTAAAGTATTCACAAATTATCAAACAATTCATCAACAAAAAATGAATCAATTCATTGAATCATTAAACAACAAAAAATTAAACAATTCAGTAAGGAAATGAAATGCTACAAAAAATTTAAAGTACTCAATGAAAAATAAATAAATTCATCGAAAAACGCATTAAAAACGAATTACAATAAACTATGGGCCTATTCTTTCATACACGGAATTATAGCAAGCTGTACATGTAGCGACTAGACATGTTACTATTTGTCGTATGTAGTTGTAAAGAAATCTTATCTGCAAGAGGCATTAATTAACAATATCTTATCTAATGGCAAGATACACACATACCCATACGCAAATAGAGCACATGTCGAATATACATATATACACAGGTATACGTTCTCTTATGGCAATGAATCGATTGTTCATTCATAAAATTGCAATGGGAATATACGACTTCATACTAATTAATACTAAAAGATATCAACAATTCATGTAATCTCACACCGTGATATTGCTATTTCCGAAGTACTTTTAATTGTACTGACAACACAATGAAGCATTCAATTTGTGCTGGAGATAAGGTGAAATCGATGCAAGTAATGCTGACTAGAAGCAGAAGGCTCGTTAATTCGGACTTGATTTATTATGCATGTGGCCGACGTACACTCAAATCGCCAGCAAATAAAGGTCAAATTATCAAAATTTCCCTGATAACTTCATTATCATGTAGTTATCTGTGTGTAGTTTTATATGTACTATATATGTATAAACATACAGGGTGATTCTGTGCCTTTTTTCAAAAATCGTACCACATATAGTACGCACCAAAACAAGCAAAAAAGGCCTTATGAATCCCTGTTTGATCTTGAACCCCTAGGGAGATACAGCCCCCCCAAAGATGAGTAAAACTCAGACGGTTTTTTTACAACTTGCACCTTTTTTGCACTACCAAGTTGATTTTTGCACTGGCATCTTTAGTTTAACGTCTATAATCCACAGGTATTGAAAAAATTCAAGATTCACAAAAACTACCCCCTAAAATTGCAATTAATAAGACGGTTGACACGGTTTTTACACTATAATTTGAATACTAGTCATAATACTTCAAATTACTTTGCAGCTTATTAATCGTCGTTCTACTTCCAATACAAAAGATGCCCCATGCAACCATCCTAAATCGCACTCTTTAGTAGATATTTAAATTTTTCCTGCGTCAATGCATAATACTGCTGTCTCAGTGGGTATTGCATTCTCATGTAATTAGACAGAAAACTTCACTGACCCTTTTGATTTGCGATCCATAGCCTTGGATAACCACCAACAAGTGACATTCATAAAAACCACCCCGAAAGATAGGGTCGGCAATTTTACTGTTCAACTTTGAGAAGTGTTGAAGATCGGACAAGGCTCTATAGGAACTTTTTTGCTTCTTTTGATGAGTACTGTATGTGGTATAATTTTTGAAAAGAGGAACAGGATCACCCTGTATATGTAATAATAATGCTGTATGCCTTGCTTTTAAACTTTAGATTGTAGCATGCATAACAAAATGATAATCTTATTTTGAGCTGGTACACTTATGAAACGACTTGCGGTGATTATACAAATTAGTGTAATTGCGGTTTACTGGTAGCTAGGGATGAATGATAGCTATCCCTAACTTATTTTTTATGTATAACTTGCTTTTTTATGTATTTCTTTTATGTATAACTTATTTTTTATGTACTTTGTTTATGTACAACTAATTGTTTATGTATATTATAAATAAATGCATGTGTTATTGGCCAATAAAATTTTGAATCTCTCGACTAATCTAGTCATCATTGGGCTTTAGTAGGACATAAAACAAGTTACTGCCGATCCGTTTCATGTTATTACTATGCAAGACCATGCCTCTTTAACACCGCTGTTCTATAAGAACGAAGAATTTTAGGGTCTAGGGAGTGAATCAAGACTCTTGAACTTTTTAAAGTACATACAAGAATAAAATCTAATGCACTATATACATACCGAAGTTCTCCGATCCATCTCTGGACGGTGAACAATAGCTTCACGGTTCCCAATGGCTGACGGTAAAAAGTACTTTGATATGAAGTGTTTACTCTTCGACTATCGGTTCGCAAGTAACTGCAAACGCGGTTACTCATAAGCTTTAACATGCCCCCTGCCTATATCACCTGCCTATCCACTCCGTGCAAATTTACGAGCTATTGTACGAGCATGAGAGAACCGTTAAATTATCCCATGGCTTTAAGTGGTAACTGACGTACAAAGAAGTATATGCGGTGTTTCAGAAACCGAAATTTAATACCATTGTTTTCGACATCACAGAAGGAAAACATTTGCGATACAAAAAGTATTTCCATAAAATATTATGATTAAATATTATCAATAACAATAACAATTACTCAGTAACAATTGACCAATAACAATTATTCTGAAACAATTACAGAAAACAATTACTCAAAACACTTCGTCAATAATATTTACTTTTAAAGAAAGGAAAATAGTAGGTATTTCCTAAGTTGAAACTATCATAAAAAGTGTCCCAATAAGTACATAAAAAAGTACACTAAATATAATACTCCAACCTTGGTAGTACCCCAAACAAAGTTTTACTAAAAATCAGTTTTGCAACTTACGGCACCCATAATTTATTGTACATATCTAGAATCTAAGTATTTTTGAAACTTCAGGGAGAAACGAAAAAAAAAACTCAAACAAATATCAGAAGAAACGTGAATATACTCACCGGACTCGCAGGTGTCCGAGGCCAGCTAGGACTACTAATTTCGCCGTACTCTTCATGGATAGAGTTCATACTAGCTGCTCCAGGAGAAGGCACGGTGCTTTGAGGCGTTGCTGGATGACTGTAGTGGCCCATGTCGTTTTTCCTAGATTTTGGTGTTGTGCATTGTGGGTCTTCACCTGAAGCTGTGGAGGGAACGAAGGCATGACTGATTAAATGCTTATATGAACTGGGTGCAATTGCTATTACATGAATCACAAAAATAAGGAACAATTAGGACAAAAATAAGGTAAAAAATAAATCCAAACTAAATAAAAAACGATTAGGCACAAAAACATGTTAAAAAATATGGAGTTTTCTGCACCCGACTTTCTCGTATATTTCGAAAATTTACTAGACAAGATAAGACAAATTGAGACTAGAATAATTTTGATATTATATAAGTACATGAGATATTTAAAGTATCTACAATAAACACGTGTGCATATTAAAATAAAAAACACTACGTCTAGTTGTGGGATTAAACTGAAATTTGATATTTGTGAGTTTTCCGTTATTTCTAAAACTAGGATAAAATTTTAAAGAAATTCCTTGAAGCAAAATGGTACTTTAATTGAAAGAGTTCCATTTCCGCTTCCGGTTTGGCAATAGTGCAAAAATTTGATGTCTGTGAGTTTTTCGTTGTTTCTAAAGCTAGTATAAAATTTGAAACAAAGTCCTTGAAGAAAAATGGCACTTTACTTGGAAGAGTTCCATTTCCGCTTCAGGTAAACTAGTACCTCTGATTAGACAATTGTGCTAAAATTTTATATCTGTGAGTTTTAATTGTCGAAAATAAGTTATCGAAAGTGAATTATCTAAAGCAAACTACGAAGAGTAAATTATTTAAAGCAAATTACGGAAAGTTGTTGAAAATAAATTATTGAAGTCAGTATTTGAATTTAAACTGTTGAGAGTAAATTGTCAAATATAAACTATTAAAAATATGTTGTAAAAGCTATATGACCAATAATCAAAAAATCAATTGCCAGAAGTAAAGTGTGCAAAAATAAAACATTACACAATCACAAAATTAAATTGTTAAAAAATTTTCAAAAAACTGCACAAAACATTAGAAAAATAAATGCGCGAGAAGGGAAATTAAAATAAATTGAGAATAAATTGTTCAATGCTCCGTTTAAATTGATTTACTGATTTATTAATGAATATTTACTATATAAATAATTTAATTAATAAATAATGCACATGAGAATGAGCGCTACCGATACCTACAAATTACGGTGATTTAACTAATTTAATCCCTAACACATAATTGCCTTCTTAATTTTATACAAACCTCAATAATTTATTCGATTTGAGACTGAACCTTTCATTAGCTCGGCATTCAAAAATATTAAATTCCGCCGAGATTGTATTTAAGCACTTTTCATTTAGCAACGAATGAAATTTCCGTACCTACTATAATTCAAATGAATTATTTTTTTAAAGCGTTGTATTAACACATTGACGACCGGTATCAAAAACGCCAGTTAACACGTATATTTACAAGATCAGTCCTGCTTTCAGTCCTACCTTCAGTTCGAGCTGCGATTTCAAAGTTATTAAAGATTTCAAATTAGAAATTTCGCCTTTGTTGCTTAGATGTCAAGTTCTAAATATAGTAAAATCTCGATGTAACGGACAATGCGGGTGAGGGGGTGCCCATTAGAGCCGAAAGTCCGTTACAAAAATAATCTTCTTGACAAGGTCATTGAAGTTTGAAATAAATAAATAACCATTTTAACTTAGTAAATGAAGTAATAAATCGTCAATCATTCACTTCGAATTTCCAGTAAACAAATTAAACTACATATAGACTAGTGTAAAATCCGTGGCATTAAAAATGAACATAGGTACGCAAAGTAACTCGTGGGAATCCCATATAACTTCTTGGATAGTGAACATTAGCGTTGTGTTTGTGATCGGTAACATTTAGATTTAAACATGTATAACGTTGACCCTTACCACTCAAATTTCGACTATTTACATGTCTAAGGCCCGATTTTACAAACGACAGTTATCTCTCAGTTAGTTAGCCAACCAATCAGTTATCGCTCTTTTAAAAATTCCTGATAGTTGATTGGTTGGTTAACTAACTGAGAGATAACTGTCGTTTGTAAAATCGGACTTAACAAGAATTAAATTTGAGGGAATAAGTATTATAATGTAAAGTTATAAGTATAACAAAAAAATATAAAACAATACTTATATAAACTGTTTATTTTTTTATTGTCTAATTATAAATAAGTAAATCTTACACATATTTGAGTGAGAAGAAAATATTTTGTCCGTTATATCGAGGTTTTACTGTATTTATCTAAGAGTGAACTGTAGGTAGCCTCCGTAATGTGGTAGTCAGAGTCCGTTTTCTTCCACAAATTCGGGAAGTTTTGTAAATTTCAATAAAACCAACTACAACTTGAGCTTTCTTGCAGATCATATTGCAGAACTCTTTGAAATATTAATATAGAAGTTGTTATAATAGTGTGAATAGGGAGGTTATACGACACTGGCAATAGTTCATGAAAAATAATGAAAGGCATGCCGCCGCGTCTGTGTTTACATGTAAGAATTCCTTTGAAGTGAACGGAATAAAATAGGTCTCGACCATATTGTCAGTCCTGCTATCAGTCCACCGATTGATACATTTATACATACGATTAACTGTCAATCGGACTAAAACTGATAGCTGGACTAATGGGGACTGAGACTGAGATTGAGACTGATAGTGTAAAAGGAACTTTAGCTTGAGAATTTACAGTTTGACTTAAACCAAAACTTGTTAAACTTTAATTTTTTCATTATTTTTGGAATGTACAAAAATTATTACACGTATTTTCGATACAAAATTATTATTTTCGGTGCAATAATTATAATTTTGGTTCAATAATTAATATTTTCGTTTAGAGAAGCCTTTAGGCTAGGCGCATAAATACAGTTTTTAATCGGCCAACTGTTTAGTTGTACGTTAAAAGTCCATCGATTTAAATAGCAGTGCGCATACTATCAACCCTATATAGTTGGTCGACAGAATAATCAAAAAACCTCACCGATCGACTTTTGACCAAAAAGTTGAACAATTATCGGTCGACAGCTTTGTCAAAGGCCGTATATTGGGTTGCGCATACATTGGACTAAACAATCGTTCTGGTTGAAGATTCTTGATAGGGAAATCTCTGCGACTGACTGTATGCGCACCTTAACAACTAAACAGTTTAGTCGGCGTAAAATTGTGAGAGTCAACGATTTCAAGTCAATAGTTTAGTTGTTTTAAAAATCGTATGTATGCGCCTAGCCTTAAGCGAAGTACTTTATTATTAGTTTTATTATATTTGTAAAAGTTAGGTACTCATTCGATTTTTCTTCAGTTTTTAATAGCAAATAAACACCGAGAAAACAGTTGCCCAAGTACAGGGTGTTTTAATGAATGTGTAACGCAAAAAACGCGGCGTTGTTTAATCTTCAAAGAGGCGACCAAGGCGTACCAAATAAGCGATGGTTTTTGTGTTACACATTCATTAGAACACTCAGTATAAGGTTCAAAAACAAATTATAAATTAGTTAAAATAAACATCGAAAATAATGATTTCACAATTTGTGTGTATTGTGATATGTATCATATAATAATAACTGCGCTTTGTTGTGTATTATGTGCATATTCGGCCGGATTACGTATCTTTTTAGTATAGTTAGCGACATCGCTAACCCCCGATTTGTATGTTAGCTGCCAAACCAGATTTCAGGCCAAACTAGTTTGTCCTAGGCCAAACCGGTTTATCCAACGCGTGTCAAGATATATTAGTTTATCCTAGGACAAGCTAGTTTGACCTAAATACTTTAGGCTTAACTAGCTTTACCTAGGGCAAACTGATTGAATCGTTATAAGTGACAAAATATACAAGAAAGTTGTGTGAATCAAGATGATCAGATCTCACTAAGGACTGCAGCTACCAAACATTCAGTTGGGACTGCACAGGGTTTTTTGAGGCGCACCTCATACTTGTGCCAAAAACTGTGCTACAGATAGATGCCAACGTAAATAAAAATTATTTTGTATAATTAAAAATACCACCTTAGTACACCCCGTAAAAACAAATAAAAGATTAAATATTTTTGTGTTGCACTAAGAAGTGCAATTAAGTTCATTTTTAATTTTAGTTTGACTCTAAAAATTATTTTTATTATTATAGTTTTATACAAGTGTTGTATCACTTCTAATTAATGCTGTTTTTTTTAAATGAAACAAGACCATATATTTTCTTTAATTTTTTCTTGGGTTTCTTTGGTTCTAATATAGAAATTAAGAATTCTTTTATTTTATTGTACATATCTTTATTTAAAAACAACATTCCGCTCAACAATTGCAATGTTCTTCTGGTATTCAATTATTTAACATTGAGTCTATCTGTATATGAAACAAAAATAAACTACAATTAATAAACGATTAAACAAACAATAATGTGAGAACTAATTGTAATTTATTTTGTTTCATATATAGAAACAATCAATGTTAAACAATTAAAAACCAAAAGAACTTGCAATTGTTGAGCGAAATGTTGTTTTTAAATAAAGATATGTAGAATAAAACAAAGGAATTCTTAATTTCAATAGTAGAACCAAAGAAACTCAAGAGAAAATATCCTATTTCATTAAAAAAGCAGCATTGATTAGAAGTGACACAACACTTGTACAAAACTATAAGATAAAAATAAGCTAATCAGTAAATACTTAATAGGAGTAATAAAAATAATTTTTAGTGTCAAACTAAAATAAAAAATGGAACTTAATTGTACTTCTTAATACAACATATGAAATTTAATCTTTTATTTATTTTTACAGGGTGTACTATGGTGCCATTTTCAATTACACAAATTCATTTCTATTTGGCACATGTGCATCTTATAAAACATTGTGCGGTCCCGACTGAATGTTTGGTAGCTGCAGTCCTTAGTGAGATTTGAACATCTTGATTCACACCAGTTTCTTGTTTATTTTGTCACTTGAAACGATGCAATCGGTTTGGCCTAGGCCAAAGTAGTTAAGCTCAATGTATTTAAGCCAAACTAGATAGTCCTGGGATAAACTAGTATATCCTGACACGCATAGGATAAATCTGTTTGACGTAACACAAACTAGTTTGGCCTGAAATCGGATTTGGCAGGTAACATACAAATTCGTGTACAAATCGGGAATTAGAGACGTGTCTAACTGAACTAAAAAGGTACGTAATACGGCCGATTGTTTTAGAAGAAATTAAGAAAGACTTGTTATTTTTTGTCGTTCATTGATCGTCGCTCTGTTTAATATTCATTATTGTAATACGTATTACAATAATATTAATTTTAGTTCAATACTGTTAATTTACTTCTTTCTTTTAGTAATCAAAATTAACGTTACTTTTAGCGATTGTTGAAACGAGGCTTCTCAGTCGGCGGCGACTTTATTATGTCTTGGAAATCAAAGGTTCTTTCCAACAGCACGAGTTGATAGTTCAAGAATCAGGTACAGGGTCGGCCAAGGATCAAAATATAAATATAGGCAGCCAGACATTCATGTGTACAGAATTATCGTATGGCTATGAAAATTTTAGAATGGGTCGACTCTGTGCAGTACATTAAACGATTCTAGAACTATCATTTCATGTTGTTGGAAAAGACCTCTAGTTGCCTTCCGAGGAAGCAACCATATAAACTGTTGCCACTTTGTAGGGACTTTGTAATAATTCAGTGGCGATTCTACAGCAATTCGGTCCCGATTCTGTAGCATCAATCGTAATTTAGTAGCGATTCTGTAGCAGCAGCTGTGATACTGTTGCATTAGTTGCAATTCTGTAGCGACTCTAGCCGAATACTATAGCAACTCTTCAGGAATATCGATTCAATCGATTTTTGTATGAATTTCAGAGAAGTTGCCACATTTGCTTCATTGTCGTGTAATGTTAACTCCACACTCTCGCCGAGTCGGGACGACACAAGTCGAGCGCGAAAATGTGGTTCATGCATTCCTCTGCCTCGCGTTAGCTCGATCTTTAGTCTTAAGTCAAGAAATACTAAATCGTTACAAAATCGCAAATAAATTACTACAGAATCGCAACTGCATCAATACAGAATCGATACTGAACCATACGCACTATTTTTTTGTAGGAAACAATAATTTCGGCATCCATTAAGAAGAATAGACTGAACACACCCTTATTGAACTTCTTACCTTTCCATTTGAATTAGCGCATGCATTAAGCGTTTATGTTTGTATGTATTTTGTAAAAAAGTGTTATTATTCAAAACAAATAGTTTTTGTGAGTATTCAATGGGGAACCTGTCTTGAAATTTGTTTTTGCTTTAAGCTGTAAAGCAGGTCAAAAGAAGTTGAATGAAAGTTATTATAATAATTGTAGAGATGTTGCATGGTTTAATTTTTTTTAGATATTCCACTTATTTCAAGTGCCGCTAAAACACTGCCTGACGTCACGATTCAAAGTTGCACGCGCAAAGTGTTTTAGACGTTGTATTTCAAATTCATAATCACCTTTTTGCTTTGGCACTCTTTATTTATGCACCAGTAAAGTCAGGATTATTGACCAGAAAAGAAATCAAACTCACGGGGTCTGCTTTTCGCAGGTTATCGTATTGCGCTTGAACATAACCTGTATCCATCTATGGTCGAAAGCAAATACAAACCGTGCTTGGCGCATATCTCGCGTCTTTGAATCGTGACGTCAGGCAGAGTTTCGCGGGACTTGAAATAAGAGGAATTTCTAAAATAGACCGTTTTCAATCACGTGGTTTTATCGTTTGAAAATCTTGTTTTTTTAAATGTAATTTTTAACATGTTTGACTAACTTTGCTGCTCTGATCAACTTTTATACCATAATGAATCAATTGAGGGAAATACTTTGCATAAAGAAATTTTTTGCAGTTTCCTATTGCAAAGTATATGTGCAGTTAATATTATCACCGAAAAACACGATCTAGATTGACCAAAGAGGTTTAATGCGCAGGAGATAGCGCAGCGGGCAACTAGTGAAGTCGACATGGGGTAAGTGCAGGGATAGCTAAAAGTGAACATCGACACGGTGTATGTATATCCGTCGCCCTCCACAAATATCACATAAAAAGTAGCTTCACATCAACCCGTCTAAAAACTGTTTTATGCTCTCTCTCCTTATTAAATCTTATTGACCCACGTGACATAAGTAATTTCAGTTAAAATTCATCTAATAAATCGGAAAAGAATCATTAACCAGTAGACCGAAAGGAACATGAACCAGTACAGTGACAAAACAAGAACCAATAGGATAATAGGGAACCAAACAAAAAAGCTGGGCTGGAAAAAAATAGTGGTAAAAAGTAGTACTAGTGGAAAGAAATAATAGTAAAAATTATTTTCGAAACGAAGTAAATGATAAAAAGTACCGGTTGAAATAAAATGTGGTAAAAAGAAATACTGGAGGATACAAATAGTGGTAAAAACGAGTACTGATGGATAGAAATTGTGGTAAAAAGAAACACTGGTAGAAAGAAGTAGTGGTTAAAGTAGTGCAAAAAGCTTACCAGCAGAAGCGTTTGATAAGGTGGATTGTTGGGAGCCCTCGTCGATCGGGGCGCCATCCGGTCCGGTGGTGACCACCGACGTTACGGAGCCCCCGGAGGCGGCTGTGACATGGGTGGCCATGTTGCCGGTGGCCGTCGTTGTGATACCGTTGTCCATCATCTCCGATCCAAGCTGGTTGTGGGAGTTTGGCGTGGAGCTGGGGGGCGGCATGGGCCCGTCGTGCGTGTGGCTGTTGGCCAGCAGGGGGCTGGAGACCGGGGGCATGTTCGGGGGACCCATGCTCGAGGGTGGCCCCATACCCGAGGGATGGTGACCCGAAGATGGGGGCCCCATGTGGTAATTCTGGGGCGGACTCGGACTGGGGGGCATCGAGGAAACGTTGGCGAAGCCCATTTTATTGTGCAAATGCTGCTTGAGGTAGTGTGGTCTGGGGGAAGGGGACGTGGGGGCCTGAGGCTGGGGACCGTTCCCCTTTCCGGGCGTTTGTATGTGGTTCCCTGAGCTAACGGCAGGATTCGGCCAATTTTGCTGATAGGGAGGGAACTGGGAGTTGCTCATGTGGTTGGGGGTCGACCTGTTGGGGTACTGTTGCGAGGGGAGGCTGTTGTTCGGCGGGGGAACTTGTGACGAGCTCGGGACGTAGCCTTGATTGGGATACTGGATGTTACCCTGCGGCCTGACGGGGTACGCTCCTTGAGAGTACTGCTGGTTCGACTGGTAAATCGTCATCTGTTGCCCTGTCGGGGGGACCATGCTGGGGTGGCCCTTGTACGAATGCATGTGAGGCAGGGAATAGCTGCCTTGGGTGGCCATCGGAGAATGGCTTATGCGCGTTGATCCACTTCCATCTGACTGCCCGCTAGATGGCCGAGGAGGCATCGGAATGTTTTGTTGCCCTGGAAGTACCACAAAATTATTCTCTAAATGAATGTTTAGTCTTTTGTTCATTTTAGTGGCTAATATTAGATGATCAAATACAAATATTGCAGACTAATAAATAAAACGATGATGATGCGCCAATGATGGCATGAAACTAGTAGCAAATGGAAAATACTAAATAAGGTGAATGTGTTTCATTACCCTACCAAATTGCATACACCTTAGTGGACATAACCTATTATTAAATAATAATTTACAATATTTAATATACTTTAGCAATGTATTCATTAATTATAAAAATATGTAAGGGGTAAGCTACTTAATTTACATATATTAATTTTTCAATTTATTTAATTGTGAGCATGGAATAGGTATACAGAAAAAAGGTGAAGCATGTAAAAAGTAGCCCTTGGTTGTACAGGTTTGACGCTCTCAGCGATAGCTATTAAACCGAAAACCGCGGTTTCGTTTCCCGCCAGCTACGAATTTTTTAATGCGTGTTTTTATTTTCGTTATGATTTATTCCATAATTAATTATAGACTTATTTCTAATCGAATAAACAAATATTAAGGGGTATTAAATGTTTACAATATTTATTATACTGTATAAAATTCATTTATTCATTATAAAAAGTATGTAAGTGAAAGATTGATTAATTTAGATACATATATGTACAACTTTTTCCTTATATTTAATTGAGTTATAACAACATTTCAAAAATTAATTGAATAATAAATAATAACTTTTTAACAGGTCTAGAAAAACGTCCAGTTTTACAAAACTAAAGTCATCAGATATAGACACTTTAAAAGAGTTAATTTATACTTTTTTACTTTTTCCTACAATGTAATTTAAATCTTAGTTTTTAAATAACTCCGAATCGCAAATAATGAAAACGATTGAGGATACTACTTTAGTTTACTTATTTATTTTCTATAGTTTTAAAATTTGCTTTCTTTTGCGCCTGGCATTTACTTATACGCAAAAATAATGAACTTGGTTCTGCATGAAAGTGATTCAGTTATTCAACTGAAGAAATTAATGCGCTGCTTGTTGGAACATTTGCTTTATGGTTTATGCTTTTTTCCTTATTTATTACATAAAACTTTACAATCTGACCTGCTCAAAATATTATAGGTTTATTAATTATTTGATTTCAATGAAAAAGTGCCCGAAAGGAACGATGTGACATTTTACTTACAATTTTTTGGTTGTAGAAAATAATGTTTGTTATAATTCCTATTATTCGCCATTTAATTAAACATTGAACGAGAACGTGTCTATACTCATAAAGGGCACATGTGAAATTCAGGTATACATGCCTGGTAACATAATAGATTTATTGCCCTTGGACTTCCTTTACTTCCGTCTTCCGCTTAACCAGTACAAAAAACCGGTCCAATAACAGATAGTTCATTCGCAAGTTTTAGGTCATATCGTTCCTTTCGGGCACTTTTTCATTGATAACAAATAATTAAATAAACCTATAATATTTTGAGCAGGTCACATTGTAAAGTTTTATGTAATAACAAATGGAAAAAGCATAAACCATAAAGCTGGTGTTCCAACAAGCAGTGCATTAATTTGTTCAGTTGAATAACTGAATCACTTTCATGCAGAACCAAGTTCATTATTTTTGCATATATGTAAATCCCAAGCGCAAAAGAAAGCACATTCTAAAAATGTAGAAAATAAATAAGTAAACTAAAGTAGCATCCCCAATCGTTTTTCATAATTTGCGATCCGGAGTAGGTATACGAGTTTCTTCAGTGCGTTTGACTTTGTAAGGATTATGAAAATGGAAAGCTCCTATCTATTATGTGTTTACATTTGGCAATTCTCGCAGTTTTGTGATAGGCTTTAAAAATTTTTTTAAAAACCTCTTTAAAAAAATATTTCAAGGATGTTCAATAAGTTTGATTGTAATATGTTTATATATTATAGACGCTTATGCCAGATTACAACAATTCATAACATTATATATTTATTTTATTCTAGGTACAGGTAGTTTTGTAATTTAAGCCATAAATAAAATAAAAGACTATTATTAATGGGACAGGGAAAACTTTTTCCTTGCAAATAAAAATTCTCCCATTTAACAACTCTTTCAGTTAAGAAGTTTTCGACGTTTATAAAGTAAGAGGGTTGGTATTAAATCTTATCTACTTTTTACTAGTCAGGCCGGTTTCGTAAATATTTCATTTAAATTTTCAAAATCTGTTGGTCGATATGTAAATATTTTTCCAATACATTAAAATATTAAAAACATTAAAACTTTTTAAAAACAAATACTTTCACCAAATGTCTTATATGTTAATGGGAAAAAAATAGAAGTTAAGAAGTATCATTCATCACCAATCATTCCATTAGTGAACCTTATCTGATAAGAAAACCAAAAACATTTATAAAATGAATTCTCAAAAGTGGGATTTTTCCACTAACAAATAACCAACGACCACATGGTAAGCTTCTTTTCTTAAAGTTTTGGTCTTTAAAAGCCTGTTGTGTTAAAAGAGCTCATAAAATCTATTGTTAAAAAAGGGACGAGGCAAATCGTCCCCTGGCATCAAGAAGGAAGAATAGATGCGGTCGAAAATTCAAACTTTAACTATTTAAACCGCGGAGGCATTTTCGTGAGCTATTACAACTTCCTACGACAGCATGGACAATTGGCAACACATTAGAACGCCATAGTCTAAAAAGAGCAAATTGCATGTCGCGTAACGTTCGGTGAGGAGCATCTTCAGTACAATTGGGATGGTGTCGTATTCACAGATGAAAAGACCTTTGACACGTCCCAACTGAAGAAAACAAAGGTTATTCGGCCAAGGGTTACTAGATTCCAACAGGAACATGTTAAAAAAAGTTCAGAGGAGCGGCCGAAAAAGGATACTGGGGGTGAATTTCGAATGCTGGACCAGGGAAACTCCTGGAAATAAATGGGAAATTACGAGCAGATCAGTACATAGACATTCTGGAGAATATCCTCATACCCAGTGTGAGGATTTTGTACCTCGACAGCAGTATCACAATTGTCGAAGATAATTCGCCAATTCACAGGGCAAGAATCGTGCGGGAATGGTACGAAGAGCACCGAGAGGACATCGTACGAAGTCCGTGGCCGGCGAAGTCGTCGGATCTAAACCCAATAGAAAATGTGTGGGGGTCCATGATAATGGCTTGGGACGACTATGTTGAAAACCTTGCCTTACGAACTCAGGAACATCTAAGAGCACATGTCAACCGCATATGAAAGGGCTTGCGAGGCAGAAATCTTTGCGCAAATGTTTGCGGATCCATGCAAGAGAGGTTGCTTGAAGTGATAGAAGTTGGAGGCCACCAAATATCTAAGTAGAAAATTAAAGAGTGGGAAGGAAAGCGTAATTCGAAGGAAAGTGTAATTTCAAATTACATACTGATTGTAGTAATTATTGATGTTATAAACATTACATATTAAAGTTTACTTGTTAAAAATTTTTACTTTACTACATTTTCTTTGTTTAATTCCTAAATAAATATTGTTTAAATAAATAAAATTTTCTAGTGGTGCATTTAAAAATTTAAAATTGATCATTCTAGTTTCATTTGTACTCATAGCAATAATAATGTCGACCGAATGTAATAAATCGAGCTTATACCAATAATATTTATGTGTCAATTACAATTATTATTTACTAGTAAAATAAACCATTTTTTTAAATAATATTTTAGTAAAGTTATATTTAATTCTAAATTAATAAATATAAGACGTATGCTATTTGTTTTCAAAGAGAATTTAATGTATAGTATATATATAACGCATACAAGTTATTTAAAAACCAAGATTTAAATTACATTGTAAGAAAAAGTAAAAAAATATAAACAAACTCTGCTAAGGTGTCTGTATCTAAAAGCTTTTGTTTTGTAAAACTGGACGTTTTTCTACACCTGTTAACAAGTTGTTATTTATTATTCAATTAATTTTTAAATTGTTGTTATACCTCAATTAAATATAAGGAAAAAGCTCTCCATATATGTATCTAAATGAAACAGTCTTTTCCTTATATACTTTTTATAATAAATAAATAAATTTTATAAGTATAAAAAATAAATTAATGTAAAAAATTGACAATCAAGTTTATGTTAGTAATTCTAGACCAGATTCCTAAATAACTGTAAGTAATGACAGTAATAAGGTAACTTTCAATGATAACATATTATTCCCACACTGGTGACATGTAACAATAGGCAATGTAGGTTTATCAAATGTAATGATTCATTAATTTTCTTTGTAGTGACGCCTGAGGATGGGCCACTAGACCGAAACCGGTAACGTCGCTACAACATATTGTTGGATACTCGAAATTCAATGTTTATTTTTTTTATTATTATTCTTTATGTCAACATATTTCAGAGATTCGACACCGTAGTAAATCATTAAGAGCTTTATAACGTTGTCCTACCTAACTAGCATCCTAGCATATCCGTCCACCCTAAGTGTTCTACAGGATGATCTTTTTTCAAGTTACCAGAGGGTGGAGACACGCTTCTCAGGGTCGCCAACGCGATCCCCCGTCTTCTAGTATGGGTCAATCGCCTTGGTGACCGTGAGAATTGACACTCCACCCACTGGCAACATAAAAAAGATCATCCTGTAATCAATAGAACCTAGCTTTCCCATAGATCTCTCCGTGCTACGTCACACAAGACCATTCTACCTTAAATTATATTTTTCATGTAAATTTGCACATATGCAACTGTAATTTAAAGATTACTCGTGTGGATAGGTAAAATTAACTAATTGTACATGTCCTATAATGCAAAATTCCAGTACCGTTTTTAGAATGTACTCTAACCTTCCTGAAATAAGAACTAAAATCTCCCCTAAACTCTGTCCTCCTTCTGGTCCACTGAACACGTAAGATCTTAGTAACGATTATACTACAGTAGTAGGGTAATCTCAGATAATGTGTACCTCTTGCTCAAAAAATAAAACAAATTTGATATATGTCATTTCTCGGCTGAATCACCCGCACCCGAGAATTCCCGGAACACGACAATATACAGGGTGTCCCACGACGATTCGACCGCGCGATATCTCAAGAACGGATTGTAATATAAAAATTATATCGGGGAAACTGATACAACATTCAGAGGCGCTTCGTTTAGTGTACTTAGATTTTTCTTCCATTCGCCCGTTTCCGGTTACATGATGTCAGGTTTAGAATTTTAAATGGAACACGCTATATGTATTATTAACTTTTAAGAAAGCTGATACTTATACGAATTCAACGGTACTATATTTATTATTACTGTTAATGTAACAATAAGACAAAAATATTTTAAAAAAAAGCAGAATCAGAGAGGCATGTGGCACTATTACTCTAGTATCATAAACTATGACAAGATTTGAATATTACGTTTAGGAAGATGGATGTCAGTTTGAACATGTGCTTAAATAACATTTCTCCTCTGTTGTTTTTTTTTCTTTATCTCATCTTTGGCGTTTAACGCTTGTTTTCCAGGAATTTTGACGAATGCCAGGACTAATGTAGAAAGCTCCCGCACAGTGAAACGCCCAAAATGTTTTTCCAGCCGATAAATCACCTTTTTACCAAGCGAATACTAGGGAATAACACATATCCTCGGCTCTTCTCAGGGTTTTTTTTTAATCTGTTTTCGTCCTGGACAAATACACCTAGACCGTTTTTTATTTTTTTGCCTTATTGATACAATTGGAATACTGATAACTATGATATCCTTGAATTCGTCTAAGAACTAGCTGTCTAAAAAGTTAAAAATATACATACATTTGAAATTGTAAACTTGATGTAACGTGACCGGAAACGGCCAACCGGAATAAAAGTCTAAGTATACGAAAGGAAGCGCCACTGGAAGTTGTATCACTTCCCCCAAACCAAATTTTCATATTCCAATCCGTTCTCCGATATTGAACATACGCTATCTAGTCGGCCTTAGTCAGTCGCGGTGAATATTAGAAAATATTGCGTATAGAAATAATATACATAGCATATACAATTATTAATTATTATATCCCAATATAACGTTATCAAAATCTCGATCAAAATTGCGTACCACGTTATATTATAACGGTGGGCAAATGCGTCTTTTCAACGAATCAACAACCCGAACAATTTATATTTACAAAACAAAGAGGTAATCAATATTCAGAATTTGAAAACAACTTAATGTTCCTCACAGATATGTTAGAACTTCAAGAAGTACTTAATTTGGCTTTGCAAGAAAAAGAAAAACATGTTACTGATCTACCACAAACTATATTCACAAGTTTTGAAGTAAAACTTCGGCTGCTTACGATATTCAGAATAAATTAGTTAATCCCCACATATAAAATCAAATGTAACTTAAATCAAAATAAAAAAAAAATAGATGAGTATAATGAAAAATTGAAAGAATTACAGGTAAATTTTAAACATAGGTTTGAAGATTTGAAAATTTGACAATAAAAGTTTGCATATTTTGTGAATCTCTTTATTTGTCACATTACTGAGAACGCCCAAAGCTTCCTCTAGGTTTGAATTTCGAAAACTCCTGCCTGAATCAAAATAACCAAACTTAAAGAAAGATAATTGTCGTTTAATTTCGATTCTTGGTACAACATATTGCTGTGAATCTTCGTTCGTAAAGTCGATATATCGTTCAGAGTCGACGAATCAACATCTAAAACAGTATTGCGCACAGACAAATTTGAAAAAATGGACCAAAGATTGTTGTTAGATGATACTGCATTTTTAATTAATAAATATGTTCTTGACATATCTTTTTATTATATTTTAATTTTATCACTAACATTTTGAAATGTTTCTTTTCTTTTTCATAATTACGTATATATATTTGACGTTAAAATGTATGTGACTTGTGAAAATATGCAATTAAATTAAGTAAATATTTTTTTGGTCTCATGTGTGCCCAACCCAGCTATATTCGTTCATTCATATTGACGTTGATCATGAATGCCAAAAAATTAATAGAATTAGTGCGTGAGGATGCCCAGCATTTGCCATTTGCGTTCTAACTGAACTGAACTACAACAGTATGGAGTCATCCATTAATTACGTAAGAACGTATTTGCCCTTTTATTACTCCCCCCCCCCCACGTAAGGTTTTTTGTCAGACCTCTATGTAAAGCTTCCCCTCCACCCCCTAAACCCTTACGTAATTAATGGATGAGCCCTATGATAGGAATTTAAATACCTACGCGATTTTGATCGCGCGACTTTGGCCGTACGACGTCAGTCGCGCGGCTGTAGTCGTACTTCACTGCTGTAAAGGTAAACTAATGGAGCCATTTCCTATCTTGTGACTGTAGTCGCAAGACCAAGGCGATTTGAGTCGGACGACACAACTGCTCTATGGAGTAGTATTAGCCGCGCCGAGATATTGCGGAATATTGCGTATGACTGTCCTTTTAGGTCATTTTAAATGGCAGACAACACATAATCGAACTGCTCAATGTTCAAATTTTCTAAATACAGATTCATCATTCAAAAGGTGTCTCGATATTAGAATAGTTTGAAAATTCTTTGTTTTCCTTGACTTAATTTTTTCCAATGATTAATCCCTTTATTAAATTTGTTTTGTACAAGAAGAAGATACACGATCAAGTGTGGTATCATCCATGGTGTATCGTACGTAACTTCTGACTGAGACGACTATAATAGTATCATAGTAATTTAAACATACGATTTCTATCGCGCGGTTTCGGCCGCACGGATTTGATCGCGCGACTGTAGTCGTCGCATAGGAATTGCATCTTTATGTCTACACAAAACGCTTCACGGTCTGAACAAAACCAATATCGCGGACATGTCAAGTAATAATCCCCACATAGCACGGACTGTCCATTAAATGTTTAGGGGAGTATGATGGTCATTGTTTTAAGCTTAACAACCTTTTTAAATTCAAGGTTACGGAGTTTCAATGAGAAATTTCGTACAAATTCCGCAACCTTGAGTTTAAAGAGTCCTAAGGTTAAATCCACTGCCCGTAATACCACCCTTTTAGTTGAACTTTAGGCAGATTTATGGGTCTATTCTGAAATTATTTTACAGCGGTGTAGCTCTATATCGCTGCAGACGCTTATGGAGAATCCATTAGAAATTACATCGACACAGAGCTACACTGTAAAATAATTTCAGAATAGGGCTTTTAGGTTAGTTTAAAGTACGCTATAAGACTCAGAGATATATGTAGGATTAGATATTTTATCTTCTTAAATGTTTTATACACTGTGTCTATTCCTGCAGTTTCCAATGGGGGGAGACACAATTCTCAGGGTCGCCAGTGCAATCTCTCGTCTTCTAGAATGTGTTAATCGCGTTGGCGGCCTTGAGAATTGTGTTTCCACCCACTGGCAACTGCAGAAATAAACACCCTGTATATTCACGATGAATTTTTTATTCTTAGGAATTTAGTGCTATAGGTAAAAAATTAAATTATTTTAAGCGATTACTAATAGGATCATCCGAGAAGAGTAAATGGACGGCAAGTTGAACTACTGTAAAAATTAATATTCGTGTATAATACCACAGATAAACAGATAGCTGACCATGTAGAACTACGTACCGGTTGCGTATATTGAAGGCAAGAGGTCCTCAAATAAGCCTAAATAAAGATGTAACGAGTGTTGGACGAGGATGAGAGATCGGCGAGACCGCCTCCCTCCCACCACATCGAGCTACCAATATCACTATGCGTAAATATATGTATTTATTTAGTCCTTGCAAGTTCATAAAAACTCTATTCGACTCCGAAAACATCTGTGTTTAGTTCCGAGAAACGT